>JBBPCS010039148.1:4965-20780 GCA_037974645.1 Hollardia meadi
GATCTATGGAGGTGTACATATGTAGATATACCTCCATTATGCATTAATGCATAATGCAATCCTTTTTACAAAATAGCTGTTAGGATAGTACTGGTCTGACTTCTGTTACAGGTAGAATAGAACAGTAGAAGAAAAATAAATAATTTCATTAAATAATAACGCTTTCTTCTTCTGCTTAGCTGGATCAACCCTCTGATTGGCTCTTTAGCTTACTTTTTACATCATGTAACATTCTCAGTCTTCTTCTGTGCAATACACATGAATGAAACTGTTTGATGTTGGATCTGTTTTTTCCGTCTTTCAGAGTCGTGACTGGTTCCTGCTGCTGCAGGTGGAGCCCGCACCGAGGTCTACAGCTGGAGGCTCAGGTCCATATACATGTGGGTGCCAGCGTGTGTGTGCGAGAAAAAATTTATCAATGCTCGTGAGTGCTTTCATTTCCCCCATTTTCCCACAGGTGTGTGTTCTCACTATGTCCTCCAGCCATCCCCGTCTCTCTCCCTCCTTCTGAAGCCTGTGGTCTCCAGAGAGTTGCTGCTGCCCTGCTCGCTGCCTGTCTCCACTCAGGAACCTGCGCCCGATGCCATACAGACCATACAGGTCAGTTGGCCTCTGTTTGTCGCAAACAAATTGCAGAAGAAGAAAGAGGTAACCAGAACTCAAAAGGAGAAATAGATCAGTTTTAGAAACAATGCACATACTGATATCAGGAATTGAACATGGAAAATGATTTCCCACCTTCAGTAGAGTTCCTGATCAGACTATTAAACCTCTCAGTGAGGTAATTCTTCTCTTCCTCTGAAAGTAAAAATATCATAAATCTGATAAAAGATGAAACTGAAGAAAATCTGACAGATACACTTTTGGAAAGTAATTAGATGAATGACGATGTTTCTATGTTTGGTATCTGGTCCATGGATAGGATGGTAGAATTCCATTTTAGAATTAAATAGTTGTTATTGTGTATCATGTATATTTTGGAAAGGCTATGCTTACAGTTAAATGTCTATATCAGCCCAGGCTTCATATGTGTGAAGCTCCTTGTCATGAAGTTGAATGTGTTTGTTTGCATGTTACCAAAGTGTACAAAAAAAAACCCAAAACAGAACTTTAGACTTCCAGGGGTGTTGTGATATAGCGATATTGACGATAACCGTGATATAAAAAAATGAAATATAGATATTGTGTTAACAAACATATGATAATAGTCATATTAATAGACCAGCGCAGATGTTAGGCCCTGTGGGTCTTTTGTTTATCAGTTCATCTGGTTGTCTTATCACTATTCATTATGCAATTGTTCGTTCTGTACTTTTCTAGAGTTACATTACACTCGCATTTTGAGTGTAATTCAAATTTTTTATCGATATTATGATAATATTGTGAATTTTCTTGGCCATGACAGTCGTGTAGTTAACATCTGATATCGTGACAGCCCTAACCCAGATGATACTGTTGTTTTCTTTCCATTTCTCTGTCAGGCTTGTCTCACTCAGCTGGATGAGGAGTTTGTGTTCAACCCTCTCTCTCTGAGCAGTAACCTGTACCAGCACCTCAGGAGCAGAGGGCTGCTCTCACAGCCACGATACCCATACAGGTCAGAGGGGGTTGGGTGTGATGATGGACTATACATTATTATTAAGATGTAATCGATGTAGAGGTCAGTGATGTAGGAAAATGTGTTAAAAGAAAGGTAAAAAAAAAAGAAGAAAAAACTCAGGTAGAGACGAGACGACAAGATAAAGTGTGAAACTGTGATGATGATATCGATGATGGTTGCGTAACACGTAAGGATGACGATGATGATTGTGATAAGATTATAAATACATATAAATCATATTGAGGGTAATTAAAAGAACCTGATGATGATAATGATGATGATGATGATGGCTGATTCCAGGTTGCAGCCAGCAGCTGCCCACAGAGACCGGTCTCAACCACTAGAGGGCCCTAAAACCACAGGCAGCAGGCAGCCGCGGCAGGTAAACACAGCAGCTTTATGACATTGTACAGGTCATGATGATGCTCATATAAATCAGCACAATGATTATGACACGACTGAAGTTGATAACATGAGTCAAGAACAATTTGGTGGCAGGAAGGATATTTTTATAAAACTCATTAAGGTTGTGTGCAGAGAGCATGTGCTTTACTAATGCAACTTCCTCCTCACTTCTCACTTCTGTATTTGCTCAGTAGATGGCAGCACCTAGTCACCAAGGCACTAAAGATAAGGTTGATATATTCAAAGTAATCTTACCTCGATGTTTGGATACTTTTCTCTCTGGCAGCAAACACTGGTCATCACGAACAGAAGAAGTTCAGTGAATCAGATGCATCTTTAATCTCCTCTGGGTCAAGTGTAGATAATCAGATATGACCTCAACCTGCAGTGGTGGGACATTATAACCAGTGGTGGAAGAAGTACCAAGAATCTTTACTAAATTAAAGCAGCAATACCATTATGTAAAAATACTCTGTCACAAGCAAAAAATCAGTGGCTGGTACTTTATATACTGTACCAGCTCGGTCATTGCAAAGGATAACCAGATAATTCTGAGGGGTTGTGAGATTATTAATGGGAGAGAAAATAAGGAAATAACAAAATAAACAAAAGGTCACAAGCTGAAAAGGTTGGGAACCAGTGCTTAATCTTTGACAATGTTTTGTATTTTATAAGTGCATCATGTTTCTAATGTAAAATCCTAATCTGAAAAATAAATAGTAACTAAAGCTTTTAAATACATGTAAAATATGAGTAACATATTCCACTCTAAATTATTATGCAGTGGCATAAAATGGAAATACTCAAGTAAAGTACCTCCAAATTCTGCTTAAGTATAGTACTTGAATAAATGTACTTAGTTACATTCCACCACTGATTATAACACAAGAATTATCATGGCTTTAATACTGTATAAGGAGTAAAACTTTGTTTCATGTCGACCCAAAACTAAAATACAGGAAATACAGGGAGATTATCTCACTGGGTGTGTTTTTAGACAGGGACACATAATGTTGTGAATCATTCTTTTATTTTAGAGCTTTTATTCTGAGTCGTAGCACTGATAGAACTAGCTGACATGCTAGTTCATCATCATCATATCATCAAAGATTCACCTTGAAGGTTTAGAGCAATTTACATTACAAAAAGTTGTCACTCCAGATGTCTGGTAACAAAATTCAACTGCTGGAAATTTGTCAGTGAGTATTTCAAATATAATGACTACTGTGCTCATGACTTTGACTCACATACGTGAATTGCACACCGATAATCATTTTAGTTGTCCATATTTTACAGTGTCTTTGAAAGATCTTTACATTTCACCCTGGTCTGTTACAGCTGAGGCCGACTGTGACCTGAGAGTGTGTAGCTTTTGGCATTGTGACTCATTGGGGTTGATAAGGCTGCTGACATGCAAATAGTTCACTACAGCAGCAACACACAGAGAAGCTGTTCATCCGCTCTGCTTTTATTTTGTTCTGTTCTTTGGCACACATTCTTTTTGCTGTCTGCACTGGAACTTACCCCTTAAATCTTGACATAATGTTTGTATTTGTCCTGTTAATGTCTTCCTCCTCTCATTCTTTATCTTCTTTATCTTTTCTTCTACCTCCTTCAGAGCCTCCTCCTCTTCCTCTCTCATGTCTCACTTTCTTTTCTTGTCTTTCTTATCACTCAAGTGTACCAAGAACTGACACCTCCTATCTAATTCATTTTGTTGTTTAAATATTATTCTAAGAAGCATTAAATAAGTGTTTTCACTCCTCCTCAGCCACAAAACCAAGGTCGCCAACTCGGATGTAACAGCAAGGTCAGGGCCACTGTGGCTCCCTTCCCTTCTTCCTCCTCTTCTTCGTCCCTGGGACCTCCTCCTGCTAAGGCCTCTCGTCCGGCTCTGACGCTCCTCAGCACCAGCAGAGGTGGAAGCCGCCGAGCCCCGGCCCCTACTCAGCAGGAGGAAGATGATGATGATGATGATGATGATGATGATGATGATGTCTCCATGGTAATACATTAAGAAGGCGATAGAGAGAGCAATACAGTGAAAGGAAAGTGACAGAGAGAGGCGGTATAGTGCATCCTCAACAAGTCATTTAACACACACACTTCCTGACCTGTCACTTCAAAGAGTTTTACAGTGAGGACAGCTTATTCAGCACACACACACACACACACACACACACACACAAACACACATTAGGCTAATCGGTCTCCATTGTAAAGTTTGTGAGTAATTAAACAGCTCATAAAGACTTTGTAAAGGAGGGGAAGACCCTGATTTGCACGTACAGTAAATGTACACAAAACACACACTATTATGTGCAACATTCTGGGTGGTTAAAGCCTCTTTTGATTCACTTAATCTCTATTTTATTCTCACCACACAAACGGTATTATTAGCTAGACCTGAATTTAATAAGGCCTCTGTGTGTGCGTGTGTGTGTGTGTGTGTGTGTGTGTGAGGACGGAAAGTTTCAACTAGCTGCCATCTGCAGATTGCTGAGGCAGCAAAACTTACAAAAGTCACACACTTATAACAAACGAAACGGCGGGAGAAAAGATGAAAAGAAGGGAAACAGCAGGACAATGGAAGAGACAATGGAGGGAAGTAACAGAAATGAGAAAAAAAAGAGCAAAAGGTGGGCGGAGATCAGAGAGAGATTAAAGGATATATAAAAAGCCTTGTCTGCATGAAACAGCACACCCACAAGCACACATCAACAGTTAAAAACAGGAACCAGTTAGAAAATTATGATTCAGGCATAATGAAGAAGACATACTGCAGCTATAGTACTAAAGTGGATAGTGACTTATAGACAAACACACACATAGGCACATTCCATTTCCATTTTGCCCTTAAGCCCCGGTCTGAACACAGCTTCACTGTTTTAATGAGACAGAGAATAAAGCAGCAGACAGAGGGGCCTCTCTGCTCTCCTTCACCCCCTCAGCGCTCTCTCTCTCTCCGGGGGTTGAAAGGCAGCATGGGGTGGGGGGGGTGGGGGGGGGTGGGGGGGGTAGATGGAGAACAGAGACGAGAGAAAACCAATTTAAAACAAAAAAATACAGTATGCAATAGTGAATACAACACACCGAAAGATTTCCGTTGGAGGGGTTGATTCGCGTTTGCGCGGTGACATCACTGGTTGATTTCTGCACAAGATTACATTCACACACATTTAATCCATGAGTCATGCTCATACGCACATATCAGTCACTTACATACATCCTATTATTAATTTATTCCTCGTCAAGGAGCTTTGTCATCCACACACACACACACACACAGGTTTAATCAGTCTCCCGCCATTCCACCCCCTTCTAACGTTATCGGGATGACCCAATGGCAAAAGTCTTCATGATGTTGTGATGTCACAGGACTTCCACATTCACGAATTACATCCACAACGATCCTTTTGTCCCTGAAGAGAATTTGACCGGACCTCCACAAGTACCCACTGACATTTTACCCACTGCTCTCTCGCTCTCTCTGTCCTTTCCCTGTTCCCTCTCCTTTGGTACTTTCATTTTAATCCTCACCAGCTGAGACAAGTCGAGTTCAATGTGTGCAAATTTCATTTTCATTTCATTTGTCCAAACAACAACAGCAGCCTCTCTTGTCCACAAAAAGGTCAAGACGCTGAAGCCAAAGTTCGTCTGTTTGACCTGGAGGACCTCAACCACACTCCTCATTAAATGTCATAACTGTTAGCGATTAATGGGGCGTGACCAACAGTCGACAAAAGTGTTCCTATTTGTGTTTGCAAATTCATTCAGCGTTAATTTATTTATTTATGGGGGTTTCGAAGAAAGTTCTTTGTTTGTTTATTCCACCACACAGAGATCCGTACCTCATAGTGTTCACTCCTGTTCCTGTTCAGCTTTCATGTTGTGACTGTTTTTTATCTATTTTTTTTAGCTGCAAAGGAAATTGACATGGATTGATCCGATTTTGTTCACTCTGTAAATTGATATTTAAGCTGTTGTGTTGTTGTTGACCTTCACTTAAGATTTGTATTTTAACACTGTTTATGAACTGCAGGTTAATAAATTGTTCGAAAATAACATTTTGGTGGGAGGATTATTATTATAACTTTTCTTTTAGGTGAAACCTTTGCTTTGAAAAGAGGCCGTCTAACCACATTTAACCTTTATTACTTCCCACTGTTCCAACCACAGCATGCCTGAACTATACAGAACTGTCACAGACGGCTGGTACGATCACAGGGTATGTGAATATGAACATGTAGTCTCTTTCCAGAAGGTGGGCGTGTTTGTGGTCTCTCTTGTAGGTTGCATATATGATTAGTTTGTGCCGCTGTCAAGGCACATTAAAGTGTGTTTGGTCCTGGCAAAATAGCAGAAATGGCCTGGTAATGTGGGAAACTTCTCTTCAATATATGTCATTGCCATTCACTAGACAGCTGATTTTAGAAATTACATTGATAGTGACATCGGGTTGCGTTCCTCCAAAAGTTTAGTCTGTTTCAACCTTTCACCGCTGGGTCGTTTATTGTTGTTGTTTTTTGACTGCAATGCCTGATTTAGTTTGAATGAGGCCTAACAGTCTCACTAGTTAACCTAATTCATATATTATCAATGTTTTTTATATGAATTGGAGCATTGGACATTACTCAGCCCATCGTTAATAATCACATCAAACGATGTTGTGAATCTTGCATAAAGACCAAACAGGTGCTGCAGCTCCTCACAGCTTTCCATGAATTGATATTTTGTTCAACTGAGTTGTTAAAGGTAGAAAAATGCTTTTTAATGAGTGAATAATTAGCAGAGAATAAAGAAAAAAGCTGACCTCTGCGAGAGCAGACAGAGTGATCACTCACCGCCGTACAGGAGACAGTGTGTCTCCTACTTTTTGTGTTTTGATTCATCCTTTCCTGAGGGTGGAGAGGTGACCTTTCACTGCATCATTTTATCTCATTCTGCAGACAGTGAATACATGTCTGTCTGTCTCAGTCAGTACGGACACGACACTCTTCTGTTATGGTTCCCCTTTGGCTTACAAGTTCTGTATTTTTCTACATAGATTTGCTGGGTTCCTGTTTCTTGAAACTTGTAATATTTTATGCAGTTTACCGTAATATTTTATAGTTTTCATTTTGATATTAAAAAAAATAAACTTTAATGGTCAGCCTGGCTAAAAGTGCAATCATATTTCTTCTATGTCTCATTAGTTTCTATATCTGAGTCAGGATAATATTAGTAGTGTGACTTCCTGCTTTGTTTTCAATGTACCATTTCTATTGCTACAATGCGCAGAGAGAAAAAAACTCAGATTCTCTATCTGTCTCAAAACTGTCTTTTTCCTGTGATTGTCCTCACTGGTCACAGCAACAGAACAGGACTCTAGTACACGACCAGAGCAGGAACACACACGCATTACAAATCATATACAGGTTACAGGCGGATAACAATTAACTCTCTGACAAGCAGAGCTGAGTGAGAGCAGAAACAAGAAGTGCGGATCGCCTTGGTAGCCAAATGGTTAATAGCATATGCCATATAACCACAGCGTTTCTGGTTTGACTTGAGCCAGGAACCTTCATTGCATGTCACGTCCCCCTCTCTTCCTGTCGGCCTCTTCACCTCACTCTGTCCAATGCAGGTGATAAAATGCCCCAAAAAAAGAAAGAGGAAGTTCATCTTTGTCAGGAGGCTACCTGAACTAGAATCCTACTGACAGACTTCTGAAAAGTCTGAGACAAAATCCAGCTCCAATCACCAAATCTGGTCAAGAAATGTATCTCCGAAAAGAATATGAATTTAGTTTGGTCTGAGAAAACTTGGAGTGAACATTTCACAGGGCAGTTATTGCTTTAGCAGGGTCACTGACCTGCATAAAACTCCCTTCATCGTCTGGCAGTTATACACATATTCAGCAGTTTTGCATGTGAATCCCTTTTATTTTCGAAGGCAATGGAGCCGCAGTCTGAATGAGAAACTGTCATTTCCTTGAGATAACACTGAAAGCCGAGAGGGGGTGAATGAAAGTCTCTTTCAGACGCTGATGACTGAATGGGTTTGCCCACGCACAGCTAAAAATAAAAGTTGGTGGTCTGTAGAGTCAAAGACGAAAAGAAACTGGACAGTTTCAGGCGTGTCAGAAGAAAGAACATACGGATCCTCGTCAGATGTACAGAAGAGAAAGGTCTCATATTTCACGTACCACAACCTTAAAACAGAATGAGGAAATGGAGTCGAGTTTCAACTCAAGGGTCTTTTATGTTCAGAAGTGCAGCTGACAGGTGTCAAATCTTAGATTTGAAACTGTCTGCATGGTCTACATTGAAGATTCCAGGTCTTGAAACTTGACAGATACCATGATTTTTTTCTTAAAATATATTTTTTTTAAAGAAAATTTGTATTACTTGAACTATTGCATTAACAGACTTAGCAGAAAACCAATAGTGGCAGGTGCCAATTATTAGGAGTTATCAGGACTGATCAATTTATTAATTGAGATGTCCACAGGTACCCAGGCTACGTTAAAGCTGCATCAATCAATATATTTATGAAATGACTGCTTAACGTGCGAGGTGTCACATGTAGTGATGAGCCCACAGGGAAGTATTAACCGACTCTGCAGCTCCTCTCAGCTCTAAGAGCGTTTTAGCAACTTTCAGCTCGTTGTTTTGGTTGTGCAGCTCGCAACTTTTCTGTTTTGCTTCGCTCACTGCTGTCGTCAATCTTTGTCTCAATCAGCAGCAGCAGCAGGTAGCTGTTTTCAGCAAAAGCTTTGGTACACTACTGTACACTACCTGCCTAGGACACATTGCGAGACATTGTTAGCAACTAGCTTGTGTATAAAGTGGAGCATTTAGCAGCAAACGAGCCAGATATTTCCCTCAGTAATAAATAGTAATAAAGGTAATAAAATGTCAGTGTTGTGTGTACAGAATTCTGGAGAATTGTTTCCCAGGAGCCTCCACACAAAGCACCTGATGGTGTGAAGCCTAGTTTCGGTGCATCTTGTTGTTGGATTGATCCTGTTCTCTTTCTGTACGTCTGACATGACCTTTAAAAAAGAGAGAGAGAGAGACCTTGACGGGAACAAGACATTCACACACTGTTGAGGATAGACAGAGGTTAAGAACACTGTGACTGACATGATAATCGTCTGTGTGTGTGTGTGTGTGTGTGTGTGTGTGTGTGTGTGTGACGACACAAGCTAGCTGAGTTGCGTCTGTTTCAATATTAAGCAATAAATGCCCACTTTTTTCAACCTGTTTTTTTTATGTTCCCTGCAGCCAAAAATTAAAGTGCTCCCTACTGACTTGGCATTTCTCCAAATGAGAAAACTCACAGAAGCTGATCTGAAACTATGAAGTGAGGCCTTATATTTGGTTTCAGCATGAGGCTACCCACCTTGAGCACACACATACAATCACACAGGTATGCACACGAGGTGATATGGCAGTAGCGATGGAACGTATGCGGACATGTAGTTCCACCCTGATATACCGTAAATTGAACAAACTTGACAGAAGCAGGCCTGTTGGTAGATTTCTCACACACACACACATGCATGGGCACTCAGGCAGTCAGTTGAGCTGTTCTGCAGATGTGTGAAAGGTCGAGGCAAATGAGGAGAGAAATGTGAAGGAGGAAGGAGACAAGGTGACAGAACAGCTTTCTGTAACACAGGAACAAGACCTGAACCACTTCAACCACTTGTTTTCAGAAAGTTCTAATCGGTCATGTTGTACCATAACACAATATATTGGACAGAAAATCTCATGAAACTGGATTTGAACCATTATGAGACTCTTCTTTTTTAGTGCTGTGTTATGTCATCCTACCATACCTACAACTGCAATTATAGAAATCAAAAAGCCTGTGAAAACAGTTGTCTAATCTGCATAATGATGTCGTTGACTCATCCAATGCTCAGGGACCGCACATTTAAAATAAAAGCCTGCATTACAAACTTTATACGGAACAAACCATTCCATATGAAGCTACATCCAGCAGGAGGTTGGCTTAGCTTAGCATTAAGACTGGAGGGAAACAGCTAGCTTGGGTCTGTCCAAAGGTAATGAAAGTGTAAAAATTATGTGTTGTGGTTTTACAGGTTAATTATGTGCAGGACTATTTCCTGGCCGGGTTCAGTGACTTCCTGGCATCTCCATTGGTTGTTTGGCAATCTTACAGTGATGACAAGACTCCAGGCAACAGCCAGGCTTTATGCTAAGCTAGGCTAATTGGCTGCTAGCTGTGGCTTGATATTTGACATATATGAGAGTGGTATTGATATTCTAATCTAACACACTCAGCAAGAATGTTAATAACATTTCAAACTATTCCTTTAATACTTGTTAAATATTGGGTCTTGTGCCTCAAACTTTTTCTACTGTGATGGTAAGTACAAACAAAGTAAAAATATTTTTTTTAAATAATAATTTACTGTTACTCACCATGTAGGTCCAGAAATGCATTATCTGAAAAACTTTTTTTTTAAGTGCTGAAGCTAACTTGATTTGTCTTTATACAAACACTCACATACTGACTGTAAATATGTAAATAGCTTGTTTTGGACAATCCAATGAGAAAGTGTTGAAGCATATTAAGGAAGCAAATGTGCGTGCAGTGTGTGTGTGTGTGTACCATGCTTCTGTTTTTCCAATGAGTTCACTCAGAGTTTAATGAGAAAGACAGAAGTTTATCGTCGCTCTTTCTGTTTTTCTTCCCCCCTCTCTGTCTGAAAGAACAGGGGAGGCAGGGAGCCGAGTTAGGAAATTTACCTCAAAATGTAATCCATTTACTTTGAGGGGACTATACTGTCCAGAAAACACTCCTGAGGCAGGTGGGAAAATAAAGAAAAAAACAGGATGGGGATAAAGAGCAGCATCGGAGTGACGGGAACAGCCTGTACCTGTTATGCAAGCCAACCAGACACAGGCAGGTTCATCCAGCCAGCATTAATTATGTCAGCATCTCATCCTTCTCCTTTAAGTCCCTTTCTTCTCACTCTTTCGTCATTGTTAGCTCAGGATAAACACCAACATGCTCCCCTTTCTCTGCAGTATTCTTCAACAGGTCAGTTAGCTGTTTTTTCCCCCATTTTTCCACCTTGTATTCCTGCCCTCTGCAGTTAAAATGCACAGCGTGTTCGACACAAACCAGCCGCCATTAATTATCACCAGAGCAACCGAACAACAGAATTAATGTAGAGAAGGAGAAAGGAAGGAAGAAAGACAAGAAAGAAAGTCTTTGTTTCTCTTTTTTTTTAGGCTCAGCTTTAACGGTGTGATTAAGTGGTTGGAAACCGACTGAAACAACAAAAACAGAGCATAGCAGAGGGAGGGAAGTGGAGGATGAGGTCAGACTGTTTTGCTGTCCAGAACAGAAACTCTTTGAAACACTAAAATCTGTGTCTGATTGGCTCCTGATGGGACAAACAGTGAGGGGAAGTAGTGATGTAGCAATAAGGGGAGTTCTCTTCTTCACAGATCCACTATGGAGAAATATTTACAGTTTTGGAGCCATTTTTATTATTAGTTTTATTTACAGACAGCACAGCTGTTTCTTCCATACATACACACAGACACATTGCAGGGGATTAATTAGTTTGATATTTAGTTTGTACATAAAAAACATTAAGGAATCAAATATTATTTGTGAGGACCATGTGACCCCATGACCAATTTATTGAACATTTATGTCTGTTTACGAGACCCAAGATGGGGCTTAAAGTCCCACTTACAATGCTTCCTCCCATGTTTGTAATTCAATGGATTGATTGATGATGTACCCACATCACATATTAGTTTCCTGGGCTGAAAACATTGTAAATCTCTATCAGTGTTTTCCAGTAATTACCTGACTGTGGTGTACCTCCCCCTCCTCCTGCTGTACACGCTCTGAATCCAACACCAAGGACACAGCATCATTTGAGGTAAGAAAATCGAACTAACGTTAAGAGTATCTGCTGCAGTTGTTTATGTACAACAGCAAACCAAAAATGTTACTGCAGAAGGTATCATTGCTAACTAACACTAATCTCATGTTAGCTACGTTTTGTAACGTTTTTGGTCAAAATAGGTCTATTTTTAGCTAAAAGCTTTATTTATTTTTTTTGCTACAGAATTGAACGGGAAATTAAAATGTGCCCTACCCATCCAGTTTGTTTTTTAATTTCATATGTTTTGAATATTTGTGAACTGTGTTAAATTCAGTATTGTTTACCACACTTTAAGGGTTTGACATTTTGTCATCACCATTTATATCCATACAACCAATGTGTTAATGATTAAATTGTTTGTTTACATGGGCACAAAGTTCTTCATACATCTAGCCTCTTGATTTTGTTTTCAAAGTGCACCAGATTGATGTATTAAGCTTTCTTGTGGGAAACACAGGAAATTTTGGATAATGAATCAGCCCCGAAAACACAAACAGAAAAAGATCCACTCCTTTGGTAAAGTCCTCACCTCAAAGACACTCCAAAACTTTCAAAGCAATAACTCCTCGTAGTCACATTGTCTCATATTACAGAGAAACACAAACGCAGCAGTGCAAAAACATGTTTCCCAGTCACTTCATAAGCACGGCAGACATTTTATGAAAGAAGAGCCAAGCCGCTCTCTCAGCTTGTTAAAGTGACGCCTGTAGGCCGAACTCCAGTTTCAAGTGGCTGCTACCAACCACACTGTGGATTGGTACTCCAGTTGTGGGTTTGACCATGCAAACATTCTTTCTCTCTTTCTCAAACACAAACAAGCGCACGGAGGATGACGCTAAGACAGCTATACTCCATGTTTCAAAATGCAGCTGTAATGTGGTTTTCTCATAGCTGTGAGCTCATCTACTCAGAATGAATCGAATGTCTCGAATAATCACTCCAATCCACAGGCGGAAGAAATGTGCTTAGCATTGACCAAAAGTTCGTTTCTCAGCCTCATGTTTTCTGCATTAGCTTTTCACAAAGGGGATAAACATTCCATTTCAGTCTGTGTAGAAAAAAGGATGTTAAATATCTCCCAAGTTGTCATAGATAATATCAGGTGATCTCAGCTGCGCCTGCTTTTGCTGGCTGTACCACGAAGTAGCAGATGGAGGTTTCTGTTTTGACACTTTGCTGTACAGCTCTTTGCTCCCGCCTCCTCCTCCTCCCCAAATATTGTTGTTGTTGTTGTTCACATTACTGCCAAGACCTCCATGTTTCCCAGAAGGCAAAGGCACCGGGTCCTTCCGAGCAAAAGTGCTCCTGGCCGGCTTGGGGGCTGTGACAGGTTTGGGCCACCTCGGAGGTTGTGGTGTGCCACGGCTCGGGCCCAGCTGTGGAGGAGAGTGTCTGTGGGACTCTGACAGCTTTCCATGGGAGGGGGTGCTGTAATTTCCCTCCAGTCCTGACGGGGCCGCCACCTCATCCTGTCTCCTCAGACTGTGGGGCTCCAACCAGGCCTCGTCATAAACACTCATCCCTGAACTAGCGGGCATAATAATACCGACCTTGGCACAACCCTCCGGTTCATCGTATATGTGCTCTGGACGAGGAGCAGGAGGTGATGAAGCCCCTTCTGCTTGACCTCCTGGGGGTCGCCTGTTCCTGTTCGCCCCTCTTCCTCCCCCTCTTCCTCCCCCTGCAGCCCCGTTTTGACTCAGCGCACTCGTTTTCTGGTTCAGCTCCAGGCTGATCCGGTGATACACGTGTGAGTACAGGTCTGGTGGCTTCCTGTTGTTGCTGCCTACATGGTGATGATCCCCTTGGACGCCACCTCCCGAAGCCTCATCTCCTACTGGTCGGAGGCGTGGAGTGGGCACTGGGGGAGTGGGTGCGCTGCTGGTTTGGCTTTGACCCTTGATGCTGTCCACTGGGTCAGAGTAGAGGCAGTCAGACACAGTCAGAGGCAGGCGGACTGAATCTGCCGGCTCTGAATAAAGACCTACATGTTCATCAGCTGAGGAAAGACCTTTAGCTGCCACCTGCCCCCTGGGAGAAACCCCCAGCATGGCTGGGGGTTCTGGTAGACTCCTCCCTTTGTGTACTCCTGCTGCTCCTTGCCCCCTTCCTCCTCCTCCATCTCCACCCTCTCTCTTCCCGAGCACGCCATCAGCAGAGCCCGGTTTGCTGCCGCCTGAATCGCCGTCAGCCTCCCGACTGCTGCAGCTGCTGCTGTCTCCACTTGCCACCGTCATGCTTGAAACGGCATTGCGTATGTGCTGCAGCGACGGAGGGCAGTCTGGGTCGAGGCTGATGGGGCAGCTGAGGTGGCGCTCCTCAGCCAGAGCCTTCTGCGACTGAATGGCCTGGTCCACCAGCGTGAAAATCTCGTTGCCTTGCTTGGTCTCGAAGGTGAAGTTACCGGGGCCTGAGTCACAGCGCCGACCCGCCTCGAAGGAAAACATCACCTGGAGAAAGAAAGAAAAAGAAAAATGTTTGAATGAATTTGCATGTGTGACTAAATAAGATATACAGACGTGTCTGAATAAATGCCAAAATCAGACTGAAGTACATGAAGCCAGTTACAGAAGTCCCTGCACTCTTTTTCAGTCATTGCTTAGTTATCATTTTCTTGGCACTAAGAGAATACTTGCTTCCTTTTTCCACTGAATTTTATTGCTGCTGTCTTTTTCCCCGACTGCAGACCTCCACATACAGAAACAATTAGGCTACATCCTCTTTTTGTCTTTATCTTACATATCATTAAAGTTAGGGTCAGTTTTGACACATAAATAAACATGTGTAAACAAACCAAACCAGTCGAGGTCATTTTTAAATCCTAGTCTCAAACTTTGAAGCATTGAGGTGACACAACCACACACTCTAAAGCTAAATATCCTCTGTGATGACGATGCTCTGTCCACATACACACGCAATGCTGCTAAAAAAGTTATTTGCACTTCCTAACTCCGATCATCACAGTGGTGTTAAATTAAACACAGCTTCCTCTGCCTACACTCATCAGGTGCGACACAGATCGATCTTTTTTTATTTGAACATTAATTTTCTTTTCTCATTGGCACACAGGCACCCACCCGGTCTCGCCCATATCTCCTCAGCAGCTTGTAGGGCCACACTAAGACATTCTTCTTGGTCTTTGGCTCCTTCAAGATTAAGATGTCATTTTCTGCTTTCAGCCAGTAGCTGCCCATCAGCCCGCAGCGCTCTGACGCCTCAGTACGTTGTACAGTCACCCAAAACTCGTTCACTGCGAGGAGAAGTCAGGGGAGATGTTTTTGCTTAGGTTCACTTATATATTCTAGATGATCGTCTGTGCTGCAATATAATTTTCTATAGATTGTAAACTTATGTAAGACTAGACTCTTTTGTGTCCTTACCCTCCTCCCTGGAATAGTAGATGAGGTTTTCAGACATCTGCAGGTCTTGCAGTCCTCCATTAGGGATTGCAGCATTACTGTTGCTGCTGCCGCTTCCTCCCTGCTGACACACAGACACTGACAGTCAACCAGCTGAGAAAGATGCAATATTAGAATTTTCCTAATAAGTTATACTCAAGCGTTTACACGCAGGAGTTTGCCTTATGGTTTAAGTGTTGAACTTTGAGGTGTGCATGAACAAAAGGAGGGGAAACGTAGAGAAATGGGGAGCTTTCCAGTATACCCACTGGAAGGATAAAGTAGGAAAAGACTGAGAGAAATGAAAGAGAAAGAGAAAAAAGAGTTGGAGGGGCTGAGAACAGAGAACGAGGTGGATCAAGTCTTCTTCCTGGAAACTTCCTCTGGCTTCCTCTGTGCAATAATGTGTAATGCTCATGTGTGTGTGTGTGTGTGTGTGTGTGTGTGTGTGTGTGTGTGTGTGTGTGTGTGTGTGTGTGTGTGTGTGTGT
>JBBPCS010039156.1:0-20770 GCA_037974645.1 Hollardia meadi
AGAGAGAGAGAGAGAGAGAGAGAGAGAGAGAGAGAGAGAGAGAGAGGTGTTAGTAAAATTCCTGATCTAAGTATTTTTCATCATTCTAGGTTGCAGCCAGAAGCAACAAAAAGAAATGCTGAGATGTGTGTGGACCCAAGATGGACAGGAAGACACAGTATACATGCATCAAGTGCAAGAAATACGTATGCAACACACACACAGTAAAACTCTGCCCCTCATGTGTTGTGTAGACTGACATGAGTGTGTTGAATTTCTTATTAAGTTCAAAGACATAAACATCAATAGTGATGAAAACACTTGTTTCATATTAGTTTGTTTGGAGCAATTTGGAGTGCTAGTTTCAGTAATGATTCACTCTGTGCAGGAATTAGCCCATCACATCTTGTCTTGTGTGTTTTTTTTTTGCCACTGAAGAAAAATAAAGAGACTGAAACAGTACGGTAGAACAAGACAACTGACAAATGTTACCAAGTGATTAATACAATGAAAATAAAATGATAAAATAACCCCTGCCTTATCTATAAAAAGTGAGTGCTCTTGTGGCTGTTACCTACAGTATGTCCATGACCACATGTTCAAAGTTCAAATAGTTCTTGAGATATTATTCAGTGTCTTGAATGTATGAAATATCTCTTTATGTAAGAAGCCACTTAAACACATTGCATAGGGGTTTTCAATTCAAAACAACTACCACTTTTTCATTCCTGGCATACACCAGAGAAAAAAAGTGTAAAAATGTGGATGTAAATGAGGATGCTGCTGTCAAGCTGAACAAAGTACAAGTAGACACATGTTTATACAAAGCACATTGAAAATGATAAAAGCATGAAGTAAACTTTTCATTTATTCCACACAAGTCCTGTGATTCAGTCAAAAAACTGTGGCTCTTCAAATCTAATGGAAATTCCTCTGATAGAAGAGCCTTCAGTATGAACCAGAATGTACTGTTAAGTTACATAATACTCATCTGCATCTGATGTTGTTAGCCTTAATTTCCATAAATGCTTCCAAAGTTAATGTTAATTAAGTTAAGTTAATTAATGTGTGTGTATGCAAATGTGTAATTTCTCGAATTCTGAAGTTGTGCAAAACACCGAATTGTTAAACAATAACAATAAACAATGTCTGTGCACATGTATGTACATGTGAACTGCATCTCAACAGAGATAACTATAGCTTGTAATGTTATGGTGTACAACCATGCTGTCATTAATTTTTACTCCCTTCTTTTTCTGCTCTGCATTTTTGTCCCACTATATGAATCAATAAACAGAAGAAAACAAGACATAGAGAACATGTTAATCACATCAAGCCCAGGACACATTCGTCAGTATGACACACAGATGCTATGAAACATGGCATGTTTCAATAGCATTTCCCCATGATAATGTATATTTCACGACTGAAATTATGAATTATGAATGACTGAACTGAATTATTTAGACCAAAAACATGCAGCCAACAAGAGAGAAAAAAACAAAACATGAAAGCTGCTGTGTTCCAGATGTTTTGCTGAGGGGTTTTACATTGTGCGTGAGTTTCTCTTGAAACTTTTAAAGAGATTGCAAAGATGAATAAAGCACTGTATAATTCATGCTCCTGACCTCATCTTAATTGAAATGAAACAGGGCTGTGAGATCATGATGGCTGCTAGTCCCAGGAATAGGTCTGACTCCTTATTATCTCCCAGGCCTGAGGGATGTGTTCATTCATCAGAGCTGCTATTAGGCCCAGATGAGGGTTGTAGTGACGCTGACATTTTTCTACTCGTAGGTTTGAGAAGGTGCAGGAAGTTACAGCGTGGCGATCACACATTTGTGTCACAATGGATGTAATACTATGTAATACATAGATGTAGAACACATCTAATTCAACAACAAATATAAAAGAGAAAATAAGTGCCACACATGTCACACTTAAATTATCAGTGACTCAGCAAAGTAGTCAAGTCAAGTCAAATTGTATTAATACAGCGCCAATTCACAACAAAAGTTGTCTCATGACACTTTACATGTAGAGTAGGTCTAGACCACACTCTTATATTATTAATGAATTTAATCATTGATTATGAAATTACAGAGACCCCACATTCCCCCATGAGCAAGCACTTGGCGACAGTGGCGAGGAAAAACTGCCTTTTAGAAGGCACATAAGCTGAATCGCTCATGTCTAAGGTCTGATTTTTAGGTTCACAGATGTATTTCGATAATCCATCAGCTAGACCTTACACACATTTGGCAGGTTTAGCAGATATGGTAAATCAATTTCTTGGCAAAAATCTCATTATGAAGGAAAAGGAAAATCTCAAACAAATCCATGACAAAATAACTGCACCTCCCTTACTTATTATTATTGCTACATCTGTCGAGCTATAGAATATATATGTTCTAGTATATCTATGTCTCAAGTCTTCTGTCCATGTGTTGCACATAATGCAATTTATAATGATAACATAGTAGCAGATTTTAAACTTTAAATTCATAGTAAATGGTTGGTCTTGGTTAGGTAGAAAAAGTTGGCTTCTCAATAACCGCTGACCATCAATGTTGCCAGCTATTTAAGCTAATGTTACCTCTTAATGTTTTCAGCTGGCTCATTTTAAAGCAGAAACCTTGTGAAATGGGGTCTTTTACATTTTGATGGCTACACATGACATGCTATAAGATTGAGGCTAAAATGTCCCAGGCAAAAAGTTAGCATCCTCACCAGCTGAATTCCTGTTGGTGGGCAGTAGATGGGCAGATGTAAGTAAAATAAAAACTTTGACTATTAAGCTAGGGGGCTGTGTATAGCTTGAACAATGATGGCTTTATCACATTTTAACACATCACATTTTAATTTTGACAGTGAAAGGAGTTTTGCTAACTACTGATTAACTAGAAGTCCTAGCTAGCAACTCATGGTCACATTTATGGATATAGCCAAACCTGATGACACTAGCTTTTGCATGACATGAATAAACACATGGTAGTGAAAAAACGGGGGATATTTATTTCAGACAACATAAGTGAAGGTATAAAAGAGAAGGGTGGAGAGGTGTGAATCTAAGGGAAAGAAAGGTGAAGGACACATGAAGAGTGAGGCTGTGGGCAGGAGAACGCCTGAGGTCATTCAGCAGCAGCTGATTTCTGTAATGGATGTTGTTAAATGAGTGAGGGAACATTTAGCCAGAATAATGCCTGCCTTTCATTTTAAAGCTTTGTCACACATTGATTGTAGTACTTTTATTTAGAGTAAATGCTCTAAATACAAGTTGCACATTTAGCCTACAAAGTAAATTTTTTGTATCTTTGCTAAAAAATGGTGAAGCCACCAATGTCCTGCATCAAAACGTCACAGATTCTTGAGAACACCATCCAAATATTTTAGTTCAGTTTTTACGCTCCACATATCTGGAACAAACTCCCAGAGAATTGCAGGTCTTCTGCCCCTCTCAGTTCTTTTAAATCCAGTCTTTTTATTTTTATTTTATTTATTGATTGATTTTTGCCCTCTATGTTTTATGGAAAGCACTTTGAATTGCCTCGTTGTTGAAATGTGCTATACAAATAAACCTGCCTTGCCTTGCCTTGCCAATGGCCCAACTGGAAGCACTGGTGATCAATGTGTATATCAGAAAACATTTCTTGTGGGGTGCCCAGTAGCTCACCTGGTACAGTGGGTACCCCAGGTACTGAGACTGAGTCCTCACTGCAGCGGCCCGGGTTCCAGCCTGGGCCATTTGCTGCATGTCAACCCCCCTCTCTACCTGCTTTCCTGTCTCTCTCCAGCTGTCCCTGTCTAATAAAGGCAAAAAGCCCCCACAAAAGAAAGCATTTCTTGCTAACCCAGTCCAGCTATAAGCTTCATTTCAGTAGCCATTGTGTGCACAATCTAACCAAGGCTTGGCCTAATATAGCATATACATACATAGATAGATACATTTGCCTCAGATTTTAATTTCTATGGTAACTAGAAGGGCACTCAGAAAGCCCATACTCCAAGGCCAATAGTCCACTCTTGTATTCAAATCTGCAAGCACAACCACTATATTTTTTCGATATACAGTATAACTAGTCAGAATTATGTCAAGTTGTGTTTGTGCCAAATGTATTTGTCCTTGTACAAATTGGGTTGCACAGTGAAATGAAAGTTATCCCCTTCATGCTACACACATAGAACATACAGTAGGCCTATATAGAGGTAATTAAAATTTAGAATAGAAAAGGATAATTTGAAAAATAAAAATAAATAAAAACAGAGCCATATGTTATGTATATACAAATATGCATTACCATGTATACACCCAGGAAATAATTCTGTGTTTAAATTTGCATCTATGTGAATGTAAACAGCAGCAATGAGATGGTGATGATAATATGTTGATAATATGGTCAGCATCTTCACATTAAAAGTCAGACATTTGGGAACCATTGTCCATCAACTTTGACTGCATTTGAGCACCAAGCATCATGGATGTAAACACAGAGTCTAGATCTATTTACTCTCTTCTCGGGGTGGTCCGGCTGGTCTGGGTGAATGGTAGAAAGGTGCCGTGGGCAGTGATTGTCCCAAAAAATCTGCTGCTGTTAATCCAAACCCTGCGCCTCTTTCTCCAATTCCGATGTGTGTATTTCTCTCATGGGTAATACATGTTTCAGCAATAAAACCGAAAAAAATAACATATCAGAAATAAAAATGTAGCAAGTATGAAAGAGCTACCGGCTATTGTACATGATAATGCACATGCAAGTGGCTTGGGAGTTACATTTTTATCACATGTGCACTGGCTGGGTCAAGGCCAGGACAGAGGAAGAGCATGCTTAATGGTAACTTGACACCTATCTTGACCCAATTGTATACTTTATATTTACATTACTTTTATGTACATGTATATTGAAAGACTGAAATAACCTCAAAATAAAAAATTTTAAAAAAGGAAGGAAAAGATTTATTTTCCAATAAAACATCAATCCAAAAGCTAAAGCTGCATGGCTTCAAAAGACATCAACATCCTGGAGATGCCAAGTTGGGGTCCAGACCTAAATTCACTGAAACATTCTTGGCAGGACTTGAAAATTGCATTTCACAAACAATCCCCATTCGGTTCGACAGGGCTTTAGCAGCTTTGCAAAGACAAATAAGTCTTTCTTTAAATAAGTTCTGTTCAGAGGTGAAAAGGTGATTCATACATAATCATACATAGTTTTACTGAAAAATTACCCACTACATGTTGATTATTGTGAATACCGTTGCAATCAATTATCTGTTGTCTTTAATTTATACCTAATTTAGGTATAATTCAATACCTTTTTCAGTTGATCACTGTATTTTACAAGATTACAATGTAAAGTTGAAGCAGATTAAATACTTTAATACTTAAAGGCATTTGTATCTGTGGAGATGGACACGAGCTGTACTAGGTGTTTCCTAGACTTGAGGCCATTTGAGGCTTAGCCTGAACCTCTGTAGGGGGTCTGGGGAGATCGTCCGCCGGAATTTTTTTTATTTTTAACATTTTATTTATTGCATTTTTTAATGCACTCTGGCTCCTTATTTACAGCCCTACAGGCCCAGATGTCCAGGCCAGGCAACACTGATGGCTGTAATGACATCCATATATTTTTCTAGGTCTTGTAACTCATTCAGAACCATCAGGGGACAAACAGCAGCAGTTGGATTCACTTGTTTGAGATGTAGCTCTGTGCTCTGTGTTGTAGTCAGAGGTAATGGCAGCATTCAGAGTAATGTAAGCACCAGAAGCTGTATGCAGGAACCCAGTAGGAGATAGGCACAGAGGTTGATTGACTGTTTGATTGTTTACAGCATCAACGTCCAGCAAGCTGAGTGCCCCATGAGCCAGTGATGAGAAACAACTTCTATCAACCTCAAAAGCCCTCTATACTTCAAGACTGACTCCACTTCATCAAGAACTGTGTCTAGTAGCATGGTGTACTTTCACCTGCATTTAACCACTTTTCCCCCCCTTGTCAGATATGGTGTACATTGTGTCAAATTAAGAAAATATAAAAAATAATAATTAGATGATCCCAAAATCCCTAAGAAGAACATAAGAAGGGTTTGAAATAAAAGGGGAATTATTTTTATATATATATTTATAAGAGATAAAGTTCCCATGAATATACTGTCTAATGTTAGTGTGTTACAGTATTGATGCTGATCTTGGCAGAACACAAGAGAAAATAAATGATCAATACAAGAACAGCACATGTTGAACCACACTAGTGCTGTAGACTAGGGACAATCAGAGCTGTGGTATGGCATATCAATAAGGAAGAGGCCATGATGAATTCCAAATGAGATCTATATTCATGCATCATCTTCATTTATGATTATTACCTACCCACCCGAGCACCCTCTGATCATAAGAAAAAGTGACTGTTTTGTTTTTTGTTTTGTTTTTTTACACTGAACCCATCTGGTTCTCTCTTTTTTTCTTCTTAACTTCCTCTGTCAACGCAACGTCCTCTTCAGTCTCTTGGCCTATGTATGGATATCCGTAGAGGCTGCTGAGCCTGATTTCATTGCCCGCTCGCCGTCTCCAGGTTTGGTGCCCATTGTCAGGAATAACCATGTTCTAAATATAAGCAATGATAACCAAATCTTTATTTTGAATCAATATACTCACCATTACTTATTCAAACAAATGAACATTTTGCTTTAATAGAATCTAGTGTGTTTCATAATGAAAACCCCCTCTCCTGAAAATGATATGTTTGTCAAAAGTTAAAAGTGTCCCGCGGGAGGCCGGCTATATAATGTCAATTGACCTGACAAATTTAAACTACCTACCAGCTATGCCAAGACCTGCACATAAATCGGGATGCCAGAAAAGAAAGGAGAAGAAAAAGAGGGAGCTAGCAAGGGCTTTGGACCCAAATAATAATGTAATGACAAACTTTTTTCAGTCAGCTCAGAAAGCTGCTCCCAGCCAGGCTGAAGAGGTGTGAATGATATGTTACTAGCCAAGAGGTAGGTGAAGGAACCACCACCACCCTGACACCAGGATTTGAACCAATGGAAACTTTGTGGAGTCTGTGAGCATTGAAAATGATTTTTTTTAAAGGCCTTTTTAGTTTAGTCTACTTCTATGCAGCCAGAACCAAAAACACAGGCTGCTGGACATGAAGGTGAAGAGTGTCACTGAGCACAGGAGCTACAACGATCCAGGAAAATGGCCCGAAGAAAGTACGAATGTAGAGCAAGAAAACATTGTTAGAGCACATGGCAGGTGTTGACAGCACTACTTTGTTAAATAAAATGTATGTAAACTAAAGATTCTGAAGGCAAGCTTTTCCCAGACTATTCATAATCTAAATGAGCAAATGGATGCGAGAAAGTGAAAAGAGACTGGCTGTTGTTTAGCGAATATAACAAGTCTTTGTACTGTCTTCCATGCATCCTCTTTTCTGGCGAATTAAAGAAGTCTACAAGCACTCTTAATAACTTAGAGGGGTTTACAGTGTCCACAACAAAGTGGCAGAAACTCTACAGTAAATTACCAGAGCATGAAAAAAGCAGCCCTCATAAACACTGCTACTGGAAGTGGTGGGATTTACAGCACTCGCTGTTACAGTTTCAAAAGGAATTCTAAATGCAACTGGGGAAAAAACAGGGCTTTGTTGGAGAGATTAGATGTGACATTTTTTTGGCTTCCAGAAATCTAGCTTTCAGAGGAGATACCTGTGATCTTGGTGATGTTCAATTTTTTAGGGCTTCTTGAGCCGATTGCAATATGATTCTGTCATGCGAGAGCATCTAGAAAAAAAATCAAAGAACACAGACAGAGAGGTGAACAGCTACCACCGCATTATCTCTCATGGCACTCTCAGAGTGAGTTCATTGAACAGTGTGGAAATCATGTTCTCAACACCATTCTTGGGGAAAGGCTCCAGCCAATGTATTTCTTTATAATAAGTCATATGTGTGCCACCCCAGATATATCACATGTTGAGCAAAATGTATGGAAAGGATGGACAATAAATGAATGCTTTATTGAGTTTGTAGACTTTGCTAAATAGAAAGGAAGAGAAATTGCGAGCATGATGTCTCCAAAAGCATGGAATCGACCTCACTGACTGCCGTGGACAAGAGTATGATAATGGAAGTAATATGTTGGGAAAAGTTAAAGGTGCGCAAGCCCACATTATCCATGAAAATAATTTGGCCATGTTTCCCCCCCTGCGCATTGCATACACTGAATCTAATAGGTGTACATGCAGTCATGTAAGGAAAAGCCAACTTATTTTGAATCTGTCAGTCGCCTTTACACACTCTTCAACACGAGTCCGGACCAGTGGTCAGTGTTTAAGGAACAGTCGGAATGTTCCCTCCACCGCCTGAGTGATACACGATGGAGTGCGCATATTGACTTGGTAAGACCTATTGCATGCCACCTCCCCAGTGTGATTGAAGAGCTTGATTGCATAATATCCTGCAAATTATCCAATGAGGCCTTATCAGATGCGTTAGGACTGAGAGAATATTTGACATCATTCATAGCAGTTGTCATGTGCACTGTGTGGGTATAAATACTGGAGCATATTAAAGATAAGAATTTGATCCTGCAGAGTGGCAGCCTATCTTTGGATATGGAAGCAGCGAACATTGAAGATCTACAGCAGGAAATTACTTCTTTGAGAAATGAGTGCGATTCAATGCTTGCTGAAGCTCAAAATACAGCCCATGCAATGGGCATCCCACCTGAGTTCCCCCTTAGTCGGCAGAGAAAGCGCCAGTGCACTGAAGAAAGGTCGGATGCACAGGAGATTCCTGATGTAATATTTAGGAATTCTGTTTATGTTGCAGTGGACAGTATCACTGCACAGATGACTTCCAGATTTCAGTCAATCAAGAACATACAAGCTTGAGAGCATTTATGGTGACATTTGTATTGCACTGAAGATATTTTGCACTTTACCAGTAACTGTGGCAGGAGAACAAGAAAATATTTTCTATCTGATCCAGTTTCACAAACATAGTTTTTGTGACATAGTACCGTAATGTGTCATGCACTTCTTCACCCAACCTACATAGTGCAAGAACAGGTGTTTGGGGCAGGCATTGGGAATGGCAGAGGCACCATTGTCCCTGTTACAAGTCAGTGTACCATTAAAATGTTTTTAAAGGTGTTGCTTTAACCCTTTCCCATTCCTGTAATATTAGCCTAAACACCTATCCAGGGCATACCCAAGGTAAATTAAAAACTGTTGCTGAACCATTTGGAGTTAAACAGTCAAAGTCTTTAAGAATGTGGAAGTTTTTTTAAAAAATGTGATAGACCAAAAGATAAATGGCTATAAAGACTGCAGCTCAATGTCTTCTCTCTCATGATAGAGAGCAATAATTATAGTGTTTAATTTATTAATACTTCTAAGTTACTAGACACCTGTGATGCATATGTCTGTTTGCGATTCTAAATTAATGTGAAAGTATTAAACTCTAATTAAACACAGCAACGATGAGACTTAGCCAAATACCCCTGAGCTATAGGGTTATTTGTGTAACTGATAAAAAACAAAAAATTCTTTAGTGAGAGCAATTCTGTAATATCAAACTTGTTCAATACTTGCATGAATCTGGATGAGCGGTAGAGGAAAGAGAGGACTTAGAAAACATGAGCTATTTGTGAGGCTGGTAGTTGTAGATTTAAGAGATAGCTACAATGAAAAGGAGAGGAGAAAAGCAAACGATCACCAAATGAGATTACAGGTGAAGTTAGCTTTAAATGTTCCTCATATCAATGCCGGGGAGTGTTTTTTCAGTAAGCACCTTATTAGTGGAATGAAGAGCAAGAGACACTAATTCCTCTGAGGAACTTGTGGAACATTAAACCACAATGTTTTCTTTTTCTTTTTTAAGATTTTAATTAGATATTTTATTATATAAAACATACATTTCCACAATAACAAACAATACCCACAGTGTTGACAACAAAGCAAAACAAGGCATAACAAGACAAAAATAATATACCACCAAACACGTTTATCACTGATCATTGATTGTACAGATACATTTGCTGCCCATTTTATTTGGAAGGTAGAGAGCATTCTGCAATAAACTTAACTACATCCACAACATCTCATCTACTCCACTTTCTATCATCACCAAAGTTAAAACTACTATCATCCCAGCACTCAGTAAATTAATTTCCCAAATAAAGTCCTCCTCCTGTGCTTTAGATAATGTCCCTACTAAGTTTTTAAAAGAGTGTTGTGTTGGGCTTTTTATTTCATTGATTATTTCTCTCTGAATTTCGGCATTTTTCCAATAGTTTGAAACACGACATTATTCATTTGCCACTAAAAAAACCCAAACATATCTGGACTCTCTATTACTCCATAATTACAGACCAATTTCTAAATTGGTTTCAAAGCTCACCACAGCACTGAGACATAGAATAGAATTTCATTCTAGCTATTAGATTAGAAAATTCTAAATGGTGCAGAGGGGTGCAGATGGGGACTCGGGGCACGCTGGTCTTTGTTGGTTTGAGAAGCCAGCCAGCTTAACATGGGACAGCACGCTGGAGCCGTGCACGAAGGCAAAGGCATCAGCAGATAGCAGCATGGACCCTGGCTAGTGTGGCGCATCAATCTCCTGGAACTGTAGGCTATTCATCTAGCTCTCCTGCACTTCCTACCAGAGCCAGGAAACCACAATGTGCTTGTGAGAACAGACAGTACAGTGGTTGCAGCATACATAAACAGGGAGGAGGACTGGGGATCTCCTTGCCTTTTCTGACAATGATGGCTCAGACAATATGGGAGCGGGCACACTCATGGTCAGAGTCCCTGAGGGTAGTGCATATGCATATATATCAGGTGAGCTTTGCAGCTGATCAGCTCTCCAGGTGAGGACAACTTCCCTGAGACTGTAGTCTGTATCCTTATGTGAGATCTGGGACTACTTAGTACAGCCTTAGCCAATCTCTCGAGGGCAGCCCACTATCACTTCTTTGTCTCCTTAGGGAGAGAAGATCCTCGCTTGGATACAGATGCAAAGCATGTCAGGGTACACAGGGTTTCCTGTATGCTGTGAATGGAGGGAATTGGTGTGAATGGAGGGAACTCCATTCACTCTCCTCCACCCACTCCTGCAGAGAGTTCAGGTGGAAGTAGTGAGCCTCTTCCTAGTGGGCTCCAACTGGCCCCAGATGATCTGGTTCTAGAAGGAGAGTTATAATTGAAAGCTCCTTCGAGGATGCCCTTTGGAGCTCCCTGTCTGGCGGGACTCCTGTCCGGGGCCCACAGGATACAAAGCTTTTCCACAGGAGCTCAGGTTTTGAAATGCTAGCCATGGGGTTGCACCAGTCTGTGGTTGGAACACTAGGAGCCCAGGTTCCATCAGCTAGTGCAGCCTATAGTTGGGGAGTGTTTTTGTCATAAAACAACCCAAACGGAGGGATCCCATCTCCTGCATGCTCCACAACATCCTTCAGCAGCAGCTGTAAAGGCAGCTCACGTGGGCCTCAGAAACAAGCAATGGTTGGGACCTATTTGCAGTTTCCCATGGGATTTGGAGGTGGCATTGTCAGCCTTGCAGTATGAGCCATTCAAGCCCCTGGAAAGACTTGGGCTGAAATGATTTTCTCTTAACATGGCATTCTCACTAGCAATTGTGTTGGCTAAAATAATAGGAGAGCTCCATGACCTTTTGGTATATGAGGAGTGCTCCCACTTTTGGCTGGGCGATGCTGCACCGGAATTCTGCATTCCACCCTAAAGTCTGGCCTATCGAACTGTACCCTTGCCACCCTCATCAGGATGGCGAAGCATTGTTGAGTGGGCAATCACTGTTGTGCCCCATCAGGGCCTTGGCGATGCATCTTCATCAGACATGTGTCCACAGGACAACAGTCCAGTTCTTTTTCCGTTACAGATCTTACTGTCTTGGCAGCCAGTCATTGGGTTGGGGATGCAATCAAACAAGTTTATATGAAGGTGGATGGGCCAACCGCTGCAGGGGTGCATACACATTACACGTGGGCTGGGCTTAATATAGCATGACATGGCTTAACTGGCCATGTCTTTCCAAAGGAACCTTGTTTGGAGTGATGACCTTTATATTTCAAAGCTAGCCTTGCAACCTAGCAGGTTAGATGACCTTCCACCGATTTGATACTGGCTGTAGTGTTTGACAGGGCTGTCCTGCACCTGGGTCATGGGTGTGTACATTTGTATATTTGTAAATTGCACTTCATTTGGGGCACATGGGTGAGCAATCTGATGGCGGTGACATCTCATTCAAACTCAACTGCCTTTTCAGGCTCCAGCAGGAGCAGCTCTGTCTGCTTGGTTTCTTTATGGTGTGACTTACATGGAATATGTGGACAGGTAGTCTCGGTACAATAGAGAGTGTTTGGTTACATTGTAACCGTTGTTCTCTGGATGAAGACAGTATCTCTTCAGCCAAAAGTCACTTCAAAACATGTTCCAATCAAGGTTAACCAGAGAGTCCATGCAAGCATGGTCAGGTATTTTTGAAATATAGCTTGTTCTATGCATTTTCACCTTTCATCCACATGCAAACTGCGTTTTAGGTCACTGACAACGGACCTTTTGGAAAACTAAATTTTCAGTGTTTATGCTAATACACTCACAACACAACCAAATAGATAAACACACTGCAGACACGCATAAAACAACACGCTGCAAGTAGCACAGATCAGAACGGATGTTAATGTTTCTAGGGGACACTAAAAAGTGATGGACACACGGGACATGCTTGTTTTGCGACCATTTGTGACTCTCAAATTCAGCTACTCGTCAGTGGTGTCTGTTTATTTTAATATCATGATGGCTCGGTGTGTTTTTCTTGGTATTATTTGAATGGCAGGCTAGTAAAAAGCAAAATGCAAAGGCTAGGGTAACAACAGATATCTGCCACCAGCTAATATCTGACTCATGCCATCACAATAATAAAATAAAGAGAAAAAACCTTTAGTAAGACATGGTTGTCCCACGTGTCCATCACTTTTTAGTGTCCTAGAAACATCCATTTCCGTTGTTATCTGTGCTACTTGCTGTGCGTCTCTCTATTTGATTGTGTTGTGAGTGTTTGCAGCATACTTGTTGTCAAATTAATGAAGGTATGTTTTCTTAATTTGCTAGTGTTTTGTCTATTTGCATATGTTTTCGTAAGTTGCAGTGCATTGAGCTCTGTTGGCCAAAGTATTACTGGCAAATCGCAGGAACTTTTTTCCAGGCGTCTGATTGGCCAACATGGCTTTACGGTGAGGGTTATACTGCTGCCTGTTGGTTTGGCATTCTCTTGACAGCACTTAACAGCATTGTTTGCTTATCATGTGGATGAAGATTTTTTTAGAACAGTGAGAACAGGATTTTTATAAGAATGAAGGGGAAAAACCCACGTTTTCAAAAGTACCCGTGTAAGTATGGACAAGGCCTTATATAACCACGAGCATAATCAGTGTGTGGTGACTACAGATGGCGTGTCATAAAAAGTATCCGCATCAACTGCCCCCGTGGGGTCAGCCCCCGTACATATGGAATATGTAACTGTGTGGAGAACAAAGGTTACAATGTAACCAACGTTCTCAGGTCTGTCATGAAAAAGAGATCTTGAGATTTATGGAATAAATAAAGGTAAACCAACTATCATGCACTTGCACTTGTTCTTGACTGTCTGTTAACATAACAGGGATAATTTAATGCCTGAATATTGGCATTTATCTGACTCATTAGCCTGTTTTAGAGAGAAACTAAAACTGGATATCTTCACTTGTTAGCTTACAAGGACCGTGATTGAGCATTCTTCTATGCAAGACACCACTGCAAGGCGACACTGGCCAGGCCACACTGGAAACCTAGAAGCAAGTCAAGAATTAGGATAGATTGCTTCATCTGTTCTAGGCACCAGTCTGCACAGAAATCCAATCAAACTGGTCGAGAGAGGAAGCAGCACACCCAAAGGTTAAGAGTGAGCTGAGGGTCGATTGGAATACCTGCTGCATGTAAATGAACACATGAGCCTTGCTGAGCTCAGGTTCATTAGTGAATGTGTGATCAAGTGCTTGAGTAGAGCCAATCCAAACATCAAACCTCACGCATCTATTGCTTCACTGGTGGGTTTCTATGCTTTGAACTCATTTCAGCATGGCATTTAAAATAACTCACATTATACAAAATGAATGCCTTAAGGCTTAATGGGTGTATGACATGCAGCACTATGATTGTGTCTCTTGGGGATATGCCGCTTACTATTGCATACTCCATTTACTTTGAAAGGCACATACCTGGATATATGTGGTTGGCATGGCTACCAGATAAAACCCCCTCCCCCACATGCCATGTTTAACACATGTCAAACAATGTTAGACTTTTCTATCCAAGCATTAGTGCAGGCTACAATAAGTAGCACTCTGGATGTTTATGCATATCAAGCCATAGCTGCTGGAAAGTTTCATGGGGTGGCATGTACATTATATGAAACACCGAACTGTGGCTGATGGACTGACTGTTATTTAAATAATATTACAGAAGCTCTGCAAATAAATGTCAATACAAACCATGAAAAATATCTTATGGAAGCAGCAATATCAGACATGCTGTGGTACTCATCAACAAGTCTGCTTGATCTTTTGGTACCTCATGATACCAGCAGATCTATAGACCTATAGATATATAGAACCACAGATCTATAGTCACAGAAAATGGAAAAACAACTCCCCAACCAGTGGTGATTCATCTATTGACTAATCCCTGGTGGACAATGATCTAACAGGGTCCAGTTGATTGAAAGCCTGACAGGAGCTAGGCATGTATAAAAATGTAAAAGAAGCAGAAGATCCACAGTGGCAATACCTTGTGTATTCCAACACAAAATGCCACTGTAACCTAGCAAGGGTACCATTTAAGAGCACGAGGCAAGGATCTAAATCATGCAGGAAAGGCTGATACAGTGTTGAAGGAAATCTTTCAGCTAACATTACTGACAAGACTGTCGGATCCATCAAGCCGAGAGTAGACTATAGATAGAGACAAATCACATATGAATGACATTATGCATTTGTATCACGTTTATTATCTTTCTAAAATTCTGTGCATTTTTCTGAATATATAAATGAGTGTTTATTTTTTGGTCTAACACTTAATTATCACGACTAACATCATACATGTCACCAAATGATTTAAATTTAGATTCCGTCCTGATGCCCAACGGGAGCTCTTTATCTTGCCTATTTAATGTTAAGCAGAGATGTGACTTGAATGCCAGATGTAATTGTCAGATTCAGGACATCCTCATGTATCAGACAGTCAAAACTCCTGTGAACCACTTAGATAGATGCAGCAGCTAGACAAGGCAGAAAGGAGAATATGGATCTCTTCTCCTTCCTATCAACAAAGGAGCCACCAGGGGGTGGGGTGGAGGATCATGGAATAACACCCAAAGTCACTCATTTCTCCATCAAAAGCTCTCAATATTTTCCTGTCTTTTGACATAATCCACCCTGACCACCTCCCTACGACTCCAGCGTATTTTTTAAAAAAAATGCTGTGTTTCATTCAGTCAAAGAAATGTGGTGCATGCACGAAAAGTAGTTGTGGTGAGAGTCACGAAAAATATTGGAAGATTTGTGACACGAATCCCGTGAATGATATTTTGTGACTATTTGAAGAACTGACATGATACTGTATTGGAAGGGCACTGAAATTGATGTATCTGTCACCACTATGTTAGTGGCTGTCAGTTAACTCAACTCAATAAATTGCTGCTGAGCAGATCACATGCAATGAATATGCCCTGGCACATTTTTTTCCTCTTCATTGTCCAGTTCTCTCAGAAGTGGCTGAAAGCTCACCCTTCCAGAGAATCAAAAGATGCATGCACCATGTAATTAATTAACTATTTCCACCCAGATGCGTCATCAGTGCCAAGACTGATAGCAAAGATGTGCTCTTCGGTAAATGCTCCAATACACTTTCTTTCTTCTCCCTCCCACATCTCTCTTGGAAGACGCAACAACAAAAGGAAAAGATGCACCTGAGAGAAGCGAGGGAGCCATTAGCGAAATAGAAAGCACCCCAGGCAAAGGTGATAGTGTTCCCTGTACATTCCCCAAATGTTCTCCAACTGGCCACTCAATATTCAGTACTAACCTACCAACCTCTGTTTTTCTTTTTTACAGACGCACACCAACCCTTTTAGGTTTTAAAGTTGTTTTTTTCGTAAGCCATGCTAGCAGTGATGCTCTACGCATGGCAATATCAGTTAGTTGGTGCACCATGTATTACTTCAACAACTATGGATTGCCATGGACTTTTGTACAGACATTCAGGGTCCCCAGAGAATGAATTCACTTTTCTTTTTCATCTAGCGCCATCATCACATCCAAGTTTTAAATTGTCCAATACAATACCATACAATACAATACTGTCCCCAAAAGGAACTGGCCACTGCTGTTTTGCCCAAGGTCTTATTTCCTTTTATCAATTGTTTTTACTCCTACTAGTATATTGTGCATTCAGTTTTCAGTTACACTGTTTTAGTGAATGGACAGGTTTTCTTTTATCAGGTGTCTCTAGGTTTTAATCTGATTATTTTTATCAACTCGCCCATTTTAACCCTGTCTTTTTAAAAAATTTTAAAAATTAATTTTAGGACTTCGCATAGTTTGCCTGGTGAGCATATACTCGTAGTCTCACAAACATTTCCACATCCCACTCATGCACACATTACAATCATGACTGATAACCTTGATTAACATATTCTTAAATTCTTAGACAGAGTCATTTTGAGCCTTTATTAATGTGCATCTCACATGTCTTTTGTCACTTCTAGGCCTAATACCTACTGTATGGCACAGTGTTGCTATAGCAATGACAGGAAGTAAAATCAGACAGTGACCTTACGGTAAGCACAAAAAAATCAGTGAACCAGGATCTAATGAAAACATATTATAGGCTAACCTTTAGGTTGTTCATGCTTGACCACTAACAACATGTCTTATTGACAACAACCAGTGCTAACCCCACAGGGGGAGAATGTCTGTCTCCTTCAATAAGAACAATCTCTGCAAGGATCACGTTGAGGGAAAACAAACCTGTTAACCTCGCTCATGTGACTCCTTGAAAAACACTAAAAGAAAAGAAGGGTTTTTATCATGTAGAGCACTTACTTTGGATTATTAGAATGAATAAGCTTTTTACACCATCAGATTGTCCTAATGGCTAATTTTTCACCTCTACAACCATAAATACTCTATAGGAGCAATTCAAGTGAAAGCCACAGATTAATTTGAAAGGAATCAGCTTGACTAATGAAGCTGTCATTTAGTTCTGTGTCTGCCTGGTTCAGATAGACTGTGGAAGCAGAGAAACATGCCAAACTCAGGGTAAATCTGAAGAAATCGATGGACATCTTTTCAAGCCAGCAGTGTGCTTCCAAGCCAACAATTCTGTGCTGGTGAGTAGTCTTGATGAATACCCTGTGAAAGTCAATAAGAGACACAATTACGGCAGATGGTATGGGCAGTGGAACAAATAACACCATTATCCCACTGATTGTGATTAATTCCTGCAGATTATAGTGTTAAAACGGCCTAGATCAAACTCAGCAAGACAAGATGCATGTGTCTATTTCGTCTAAGGTTTTAATCTTGTTAAAATTGTTGAATTTGTAAACCTGAAGAAAGAAAGCTTCTCTGTGTCAAAGTAAGACACTAAAGTCAGGGACATTAAGACGCTGCACTAGACTAAAGAAAATAGCTCATGGTTATTTCTTACAATCTTTCTGATAGCTCTGGGCAAACATTGAGCCATGTTAAATATTTGAGTTTGCAGACGAACACAACCAACACCATCCCACATGCACACGAAAAGTACGCTAACTCATCTTAACCACCTTTTGCCTGAGTTTAAAGGAGCCCCTTTTAGATTTCAAATGGTCTTTCTGTAAGGCGTCAGAGAAAATAAAATGTTGAGAATCTCTTACTTCTTGTTATATAAGACATTTCTTCATGCTTCATGCCATCCACAGCTTGGTCAGGCTCCACCGAGCACTACTGCATGTGTCAGGAATTCTTGCCATTTCCTCAAAATGCAAAGTTTTCTCAAGCACAAATTCCCAGTCAAATTGCTTTGTAAAATTAGAGTAGAAAAATGAGTGGTGTCTGTACACAGTGATACATATATATGCAACTGCATATAATGTGATAAGTAAAACTCATAAACACCTACTTACCTGCCAATAATGCCAAATATAATGTAATGAAATGTTGAACATATGACACAGTAACACACAGTAATATAATAACAGGACATCATCCCTCTTCCATTTTGACGAGGGCTGCAGCTATCAATTATTTTAGTAATCAAGTATTCTATATCGATTATTCCAGTGATTAATCAAGTAAGAAAAACTTTTGCTTTATTAAAGAGCAATATAAAGAGAATGAGACTGAGAGATTGGTTGCAGTGAATAGGGCCAGCAGGTGTAGGGCGACTCTTCAACATAAATCAATGAACATTAGCCAGTCTTAAGAATAAATAACTATAAATAAATATGCATTAGCCACTCACTCTTGTGAACTAACAATAACTTTAAATAAATGTATATTAACCAGTCATGAACAGTATATGTATTTAGCCAATATTAAAGGGTTGCCCCACACCTGCTGAAACTACTCACCCTAAACTGAATATAACTGCTGTTTAGTGCATTTTACATTTGAAATGCTCCTGACACGATCTGATATTATGTTTTCTGGATTATTATACATCACTGCGAGGGGACACAATTATCATAATAATTACATGAATGAAACTCAGGCTTTCACAACTTGGCGGCAGCATTTTATATTCTGTGCTTAATTTCTCAACACATAGCTTAAAGACAAATGTTAACTTAAGGACATCGTAACTAACCATCATAATGGTTTATGCTCTTTAGTATAGCTATAATTAATGTACATTCTTTACAAGCCTTCATCTCTGCTAACGTTAACGGTACCTTGTGTTGACTCTACTCCGTGCTACACGCGTAGACTGGATGCTTTGTGCTGTGATGCTGTAAGCGGTGACATGCTATGTTGGTATTATCCCAAATTTTGGTCACTTTCTGTCATTTTACTTGTCTCTCTTCTTTACTCCTTGTTATTTCCTCTCTCTTTCTTCATTTTGCAATTTGCACCATCACTTCTATGTCATGTATCCACAGTGCTGCATGTCTGTAATAATCATCCATGCAAAACACAGTGAGCTGTATATAGTTATATGGATTGAACAAAGCTTTGACGCAAAGAATTTGCATGAATTATTTTTAATAATTCATGCAAAAGTTATTTGAGGAATCGTTTCAGGCCTAATCATGTCCTTCTCCCTATGACTTCTTTATGTCCAACAAGCACGTAAAACTTCCTGGACTGGAAAAACTTTGCCAAGAAATCCAGTTATTCATATATTTTGTGCATGAACATAATTTGTCGCCATGCTGGCAGCATGCTCTAGGGCTGGCGGTGATGGTCTGAATGTGTTCCTACACCTTGGTCCAGACTAAAATATCTCAACAACTATTAGATGGATTGCTGTGACATTTTGTAAAGACGTTCATGGTCTCCAGAGGATCGCCTGAATTTTCCTGTAGTGCCGCCATGAGGTTGACAGTAGTGCTACAGAGTGAAATACATACAGTATACCGCATCTCATGAATTACCATGAAATGTTCTGTAGATGTTGAAGGTCCCTTATCCTGTAAAATACATCTAATGGCTGTACTGACACAATTTTGTTGGCCTACAGACATCCATGGTGCCCCGAGGATAAATTGTAATCATTTTGGCGATTCCCTGATTTTTCCTCTGACACCAACATGATGTTCACCTTTATGGTTTCGAGTCTCAATTGGGTGGATTGCCATGTCTGTCAGGATGAATTCCAATAACTTTGAAATTTTGTCCTGATTATGGTGTCATGCCAAAGGGGGATCAATTTGTCCAATACCTACAAAAATGATGACATTCCCATCAGCCGCATCTGTACTTTGTAGTTAGTTTTGCTATTTCTCAAATGATCGCCATTTGTCAACCACCAAGCCATGGACTTCCAGTTTGGTCTGTGATTCGATTAATGAACCAGAACAGCCTAGCTGTGACGTGCATGATACCGAATGTAGGCTACTCTAAAAGGCTAAGATGCTGTGTGGTCTCCTGGATAGAAAAGAGGTGGGGATTTCTGAATGAGCCTCTAATGGCTCAGTGGGTCTGAGACAGCATGAGATGTACCACATTGTGTAGATAACCTACCAATCCACATCCTTCTCGGTTCTGTCCAACATTTCTTGAACACAAACGCTGTCCCTGCAAAATCCTACACCTGCAATGGAATAATTTTAAGCAAAAATAACAATACAAAATTATTTTCTAGTCCCGAACATAGCAAAGCACTGTAATCTGCAGAAATGCAGTCTGACCATAAAGGGATTTTCTTGGGAAAAAGGAAGTGCACTGCTGCTCCAAGCATTCAAAACAAACAAAAATCAAAAAAACAAACATTTGAACGAAAAAAAACCCCTCTCTCTTCTCTTCTCCTCTGGATCTCAAATTCATTCTGTCTGTTACCTCATCTTTCAAATTTGTTTTATTTCTCAAACAAAGGCTGACTTAACATTATTAAAAACAAATTTAATTAAACTGTCTTTAACTAAATATAGTAATTACTCGTTAGGTTGTTACTCTAAATTGCCCGTAGGTGTGAATGTGAGTTTGTGGTTGTTTGTCTCTATGTCAGCCCTGTGATGAACTGGCGAC
>JBBPCS010039167.1:0-20769 GCA_037974645.1 Hollardia meadi
GAAGTGGCCTGTAAATCCACTATACATGGTTCAATCTGCCCCAAACGTCACACGTTTGATGGGAGTCCTGCCCTGAAAACAAGTTAAAAGTCAGTAATAGTCATAGCGCCACCTATTGACAACAGGAAATGATATTTACCTCCTTCGTGCAGTGTCCAAAACACATGAAAACTCAGAACCCGGTCGACTGGTCAGTGTCCAGCAACAACACCGCAGCTACGGCAAAACGCGCCTGTACCTCCACTGTACGTGTTCTGTAGTGATTTACTGCATCTGCCGCCATCAAACAGTAGTTTAGTTTAGTAGTTTATAACTCGACTGTACATGGTTACATCTGCCCAAAACTTGACAGGTTTGATGAAAGCCCCGCCCTGAAGAGATCCACATGTCAATTTTGAATCATAGTCAGAGTGCCACCTACTGGCAACAGGAAATTATATGTTTTACACTTTGACATATTCCTGTGAGCCGGCAGAGTATATCTAACTCAAATCTGTTCAGGAATTGCCTTAAGACCTTGTAGATGCTTAATCAGGAAGATGGTGACTCTTCGGCAAAGTGGTGTGGTCATGGCATCGTGGCGAATTTCGATCCTTCGCCATGAAAAAATAAAGATCAGATCAGATCTTTTCCAAATTTCACATGTTTGATAACCGTCCCACCCTGAACACATCAGCAGGTCTATATTGAAACATAAGTATAGCGCTACCTACTGGCAAAAGGAAATGACATTATACTTTGGGATATTCCTATAACCGGGTCAGCTAAATTCATCTCAAATGTGTTCAGAAATTTCAGTCATAGCGCCACTTATTGGCAACACAGGAAGTGGCCTGTAAACCCACTATACATGGTTCAATCTGCCCTAAACTTCACACTTTTGATGGGAGTCCTGCCCTGAAGACAAGTGAAAGTCAGTAATAGTCATAGCGCCACCTACTGACAACAGGAAATCTGCCTCATGTGACAAACAGTATCCAAATTACATAGAATTTACATGGTGTGGTCTACACCTGACATACAGCCACTCTACTTAGTGTGTGTTCTCCAGACACTGACACTGACACTCCCCCCGTCGGGGGCCGTTCAACGCTGCTTGCAGCTTTAATTATCTCTTATTATTAGTCATTAATTATTACAGACTCAAATCATATCTTCCGTCCCCATTAATCAGCTACATCCCTGTCGTCTGTGCAACCTGCCTGCTCTACAGTGAACCATTTTGTAAGCATCTCCTCGTGTCATAAAAGCACATTAACAGCCAACAAGGTGAATACAGCTGCACAGCATCTATTGGTGAACTGCTGTTGTTTTGTGTTTTATGTTTCATTGGTGTATAGGTTATTTGTACTGCAGCACTAAAATGGGCTATTCAAATACTTCACATCACAATACAACAATATTTACCATATTTACACCCTATAATCCCTAGAAAAAGATTTAGCATGAGCTTTTGCCTCCATATAAGAAGAGTTTTGTTACTGGGATTTAGTAATTGCACCCAGAGTTCATTGCCCATCATCCATTTTCAGCCGCTTATCTGGGGGTCAGGTTGTGGTGGCAGCATGCTAACAAGTTAGTTCAGACATTCCTTCTCTACAGTAACATCTTCCAGCTCCTCCTGGGAGATCCCTGGGCAATCTCATGCCAGATGAGATATATACTCCCCCGAGCATGTTCTGGGTCTTTGAGGGACTCCTGAACCCGACCAACACATTCTCAGTAGAAGTCTGTGTAGTAATCAAGAAGCTCTTTAGTGGCAAGGTGCCGGGTATGGATGAGATTCGCTTTGAGATGCTCTGAATGTTGCATGGCTGTCTTGACTGACATGCCTCTTCAACATTGCATAGGTGTGGCAGATTTTGGGTGCTGGTTCCCACTGAGCTTCAGTATTTGGAGTATTACACTACTCAGCCTCCTAACTAAACAGTTCCAAATAATGCCAGAAATTGCCTGGACTCTTTGACACTTTGAGAACTGAAGACTGCATGGCATCCATATGATATGATGATGTAGTTTTTTGTCTTTTCTGTGTGTCCTTCCGCCAATCACAAACACATGCATGCTTACATGCTTTGATACATGCGTCTAGCATGCGTTTACAGCAACACAGGGCCACAGAGTTTTTAGCCCAGACACTCACATAGTTACAATGAGGGCTAAGAGAACGACCATACAAGATATTCTGTTAGCTTTCAAAGAATACCCCCCCAACACCCAGATATATACAGTATAGTGAGGAGATAGGAGAACAAGTGAGATTGGACTCGTTACAGGGGCTCAAATGTGACTAAAGTCTCAGATGCTTCTGGGGACATGACGGTTCAAATGATAATGAGGACATCAGGCTTAGATGTGGCTGAGGCCATAACTGTTCATCACTTTCCTGGAACTAGAACAGAGAGCTGAGCCCTGAAAACAAAATCTGTCTTCCAACTGTCTCAATGCTGCTCTGTTTTCGTTTTTTTTAAATCTCTAACTCCATCCCAAAGAGTATGTACTCATCAAGCCAGTAAAGGATATGCTCAGACTTCAAGTCCATCTTATTACAATATTATTACATGCCATATGTAGCTTGAAAGAGTTAGGACACAGTCACACATACTGTAAGCGAAAGCAGGTGAATGACATTGCCTGTCGATGCTGAATGTGGGCAGTGCTGGATGTCACACAGAAATCATTTTGCTGGCTTGTAGTCCATTTGAAGAGTCAACCACATGTCTTCGCTACTGGTTATAGCTGCGACTTTTCCAGTCAAAGTTCACCAAAGCTGAACTCCCCGTGAAGTGAAGATGCATTATTTGTTTTGCCACCGGAAATGAAAACTTTATTGAACCCTTTGCTCACACAGAATAGAAGAGAATGAGAGTTACACAAATGTTAATTTTGAGTATGTGAGACCGTGCCCTTAGAAGTTCCTCATCTCCACCCATGCTATGAAGCATTACCATAATAGAAAACATTGTAAAGATGTGTTGAGACCATTGACATAAATAAAGATGGACAATGCATCTCCACTTCCTCCCACTGTACAAAAACAAAGCCAAAATATCCCAAATACAAGCTTGCACTGGTTGCAACTGACGTCATTTGGAGCCAGAGTCTGCGCAGTAGTGATCGGGTGGTGGAGCCGCAGTATTAAGTACCCACCCATACACCGACCCGACTCAATCACGAGCAGGGCTCAGCTGCCAATCATGATGTTTCACCCCCTTTTTACAGCATCAAATAACTAATTAAAACCAAACTGATCAGAAAAATGAACACATGACAAAAAATGACAGAAACCATCTTTGGGGAAAAATGTATTTGAGGTGTACTTTGATTTTTTAGTTTGGCCCATGTCCTACCCATTGACTGTATATAGAACCTACCAGATATAATTGAGGCGGTGGAGTTTATGACCTATACTGCAACCCACCACCAGGGGGCGATCAATATTTTTTGGCTTCTATTTTTTTTCTCTTCTATATACAGTCAATGGTGTAGACTGATCATGAAATAAATTTAAGAGGCAGAGCAAATGCAAATAATCTCGGCAAGAGTGAACTGAGTCAAAGACACAACCGCACTAGTTTAAAATGTTTCAACGAGAGCCTCACATACAACACCCATAGGCCACATTGTATAGCGTCTCATCATTTGACCCACTGTCAATTGATGCTAGTACCACACACCCTGGATGCACCAAAGGTGAGGTTGCATCCTAAAAAGGAGGCTAGTGGTATTCTCAAAGCAACAGGTGCCCTTACTCCTTGTTACATACACGATACTATATTCTCAGTCAACATTTATAAACACAAAGATGCCTCTGTGCATAAAAATCTGCTTTTATAACCTGTTTTCAGCAAGTATTCCTCAATCATTTACCCTCTAATAACCTCTTACTTACTGCATGTCCCCTATGCTGATAAACACTGGCTGTGTGTGTACTGTGAAGGCATGACATGCGATCACTGTGGTACTTCATGGTAGAAAGGAGGGAAATTCAGTGTAAATAGGCACAAGTTTGGTGATGGTGACTGCTGTAAGGAAAGATAGATGATCCAACATAGGAGGGAAAATGCGCTTTTTAAGACACTAAATAAATGAGAGGGTTCATTCCAAAATGCAATTTAAAGAATTTGGTTGTACTGGCTGTAAACTAATCTTTTGATTCTTATTCATCAATTAAATTGATTATTAATCTAATTATCTAGGTTGTTTAAGTTCTTATAATTATTTGTTTATTGAAGTTATGACCAAGAAAACAGAAAATAAACACATAAAGTGACAAGCATTTTTGGAATGAACCGGCTAAAATCAGCAGTGGTTTGGGTAGGCAGAGGAAGGTTTCAGATGAAAGCTGTCAGACAAGGTTACTGCTGTATTAAAAAGGCATTTGATTCACTGGATTATGGATTTAAATGTTTTATACATGAAGTGGTCTAAGTATCAGAAGAATGGTAGTTAAAGAGGGTTGGATTTGAGGGAAGGGGCTGGGTAAGGTATGGGTACAGGGTGGGTGGTGGGGGGTGGGTTGGGGGCAGGGTGGCATAGGGAGGTTCCCCACCTGGTCACACCTTGTTGCGATCTACTTGAGGGAAAACAGTGGTAAAACAAGGTACAGCACATTTATGGATGCTTCACATACAAACAAAATAAAGCATATGTTTGCATCAAATGACAGTTTCTATTCATGAAAAGGGATAATTACATATATTTTGGTTGGTAGCAGACTACTGGGTGAGTAAATCCCAGTAAAGAATAGGCTCCACAATGGATTCAGCTACAGTATATCAGGACATATAAGGTAAAAATAGGAGGTGTGATTGGATGCTGAACGTGCCTGTTAATTTTGGAGGTAGCCTATCACTGAAGCAACACGCAAAACAAGATTATTGGTGATTATGACAGGCACATGCTCAGCTCTTGTTCTACAATTGCGTGCTGCTACAACTTCACAGTCTCAACCAAAACATTTTTTAAAAGAGCAACTGCCAACAAAACAGACCTTTTGGGAATTGTTTCCAAATAATAACACTAATAATATAATAAAAGAAATAGAAATATCATCCCAGCCCTGAAACCTAGGTTATCACTAGCATGTGAAGCTAATATCAGTATCCAGTAGGTGAGATGACAGATTCACAAATTGATGGGGATGTTATGGTTCATTGAGCCTTGTCACAGGCAGTCAATCAAATGGATTGCAGGCACAACAAGCTCCAGCGACATGCAGGGAGAGTGAATGACAATTGTCTATGTAACCAGACTTTCTATATGTAACTGCCAATATGGGAGTGACCTGAAGCCAAATGGACTTTGAAAATCATTTCTTTATATATTTTATTTAACCTCTTAAAGCATCAGATATGTGGGATTTAATGCAAAGGAACAAGATAGAATCATAACTACGGGGGACCAAATTGTTCAATATAAAACCAATAAATCAGAAATCACGAAACAAATAATTATATGAGTAAATACACAAATATAATACAACCACTAAATTAACAATATCCAACACATTTTTTAATACCTGACTCCTTATTACTAAATTATATTTCATTCTGCTTAACTTCACAATCAGACAGATTGCTGCAGTTCAGTTTCATTTAATGGCATTTAAAATGCCCCTTTTCCAAAGTTTGTTTTTATTTCTCTAAACAACTTTTTTTCTTCTTTTTTTTTTACAATAACTGGTTCTGCCCTTTTTGTCATGATGGACAATAGGTGTAAAAATAAATAAATAAATAACTAGACACTGGATGCAAAGATGGCGCCTATTCAATCTAATGTGAATTGCTCCCCTCGCGCAAACGCCAAACGTTTTCTAGCTATCTGGTTTACTTCCTGGTTATGCGGCCCACTGAATATGCGCAGTAAGGTTTCTCCCACAGGCCCTGGCCGTGAGTTCTTGCTAGTGCCATAGACTTTAAATTGTGATGACGTCAGAGATTTTTAAATCGCTTTTCTCGGCTCGAAAAAAGTTTTCCAAATATAAAACCTCCATGGATCAAAGAGAGATAGAAAGAGTCATAATTGAGCTTGTTTGCAGTTCGAGTTGTCCTGTCAGCTGTTTTACAGATGGGGAAAATGCTTTTTGGGCCATATGGGAATTTTTAACTGCAATACCACAAGTGGCCAATGGGGAAAATTGGAAGCAAGGCTGAGCTCTCTTGCCATATCCAGTTCTAAATTATACATTCATGTGATGGACAATGGTCACTGTGGGAAATGTTGTTGTGAAAAAAATGTTGAGTATACTGTTAGCTTGCAATTCTTGCATGGCAGTTTACAGTGAGAACGGTTGCAGAAATAATACTAAAATTCTTAGTACAGTGGGTTATTGATTTCAGACAAAAATAAACAGTAGGCTTCTCATTTCCAGCCAACAACTGCCGATTTTATAGCTGAACTGTTGCGGGAGATTTTATGAGCTGTTCTTAGCTAGTTATTAAGCTAAAGTTAGGTCCATGAGTCAGTTCAAACGCTGTCTCCAGCTTGCTTTTCAATGTTCCAATCAAGCTGATCCTTTTAAAAAAAGAATATTGTTGAAGGGTCATGAATACTCTACAGCATTTAAGACCCTTGTTGTATATGTAAAAAAAAAATCACTGTCATATCCATGTAGAAGACATGGAAATAAAGAAAAAGAAATGTTCTTCTATTGCAGAGTTAAGCTAGCTAGCCCTACCCTGACATAACCAAACTAATGTAGTTAGAGTGGAATCCCATTCTTTAATCTCTATAATGGAGATGTGAAAGCATGGAAAAGGTTCCAGGCTGCCAGCCTGACTGGATCGCCAGCCTTCATTTTCCCGGGAGATTTTGTGCCTGGTGGCAAACAAAATTGCATAGTGAAAGTGAGGTTTATTGGGAACCAATCTAAATACTAGTAATAAATGGTTACCAGTTTAGATACAAAGCTAGCAGGTATTACTTTAATAATGTCTAATTTATTTATTTAATATTGAACATTGGTTCTCTGTATTAAATAGGTCATCAGTCACCTATAAGTGCTGTAGGCCTATGTGAATTTTACTCATGAAAAAGTATTTATGAATGCTATTCAGCACAGGTGCTGAACCAAAACATATACATTCATCACTATCTAGTATAATGCTGAGTAAGACAGATACAGGTTCAGTAGGGTAGTATAGAACAAACTACATGTAAATGGAAATGATATGATCATAGGGTCACAGGGAAGTCATTTCTAAGCTATAGCTAACAGCATAGATATTCATCTAATGTGCTTGCTAAGATCACAGAGAAGATCAATATTCCCTGAGATGTACTTATGCCCTCCGGCAGCAGTGTGCTTGTTACATTAGAGAGCCTCTGGTGAATTAATAACAGAGAATGTGAAATTGATAGTATCGTTTCAGTCCAAGCAGAGGAGTGGTGAGCAAAGTGCTGATGAAAACACCTCCCATCAGAGGGAAGATAATGATGGTAAACACACAGGTTACATGCCCCTCTATAGCAGAGGAGAGCATGGAGGTAGGACCTTCAGCCAATCACATGAGGGTCAAGTACAGGAAGGTCTTGATGGGTGATGAGATGTGTCCCAGGCACAACAGTGCACACTGCAAAAAACATCCAAACTCACAAGCAATTTCATTTCATATACTGCATGTCTTACAGTCATTTAGTGAAAAAAAATCTCCTTAACAGCTGATGGTGATGCATCTTGTAATTCTGAGATTACTTTGCTGTCTGACCCCTTCTATAATCACCATTTTTGCAGCAATAGAAAATAATGATGCAGAAAGAAATCCAGTCAAGATGAGGTGATTTTCCATATACTTAAAATAATATAAATAATTTTACATGTATTTTTCAATTCAGGGAATGTACAAGTATATGGTATTATATCTACATGTATGTCTTAGTTCCAAATGATGAGACATTTTGAACAGAGATTTATTTGCATGCACATACATTTTTCTTGTTTGTTTAAATTCTTCTTTAATTGTAATTTTTCAACAAAACATAACCTGTGTGTGTGCAAAATTCTCATATCTATGCACAAAATGTCCAAATGTCCTAATTCCATATAGTGGACAAGGTGGGTTTAGGAAGATCGATTACTCCCACATGTCAGTAACAGAGTAATGACTGGAATTCAACAGACAACGACAACACAGAGAATTGATCAGTGTGTTTTTTGGGGGATTTTAATTAGTTTTGATTCAGATTTAATTTGACTGAAACAAACAATGGTACAATATTTTATAGAAAATAGTGTTGTATTCCTCATCCTATAACAGGCCTTTAAATAAGTAAGACTGAATATGTGAGGAAATTGCTTGTTTTGGCAGTGTAAACTGTATGTTTTCTTATGAGTGGCTGTTAGGGACATTATTCAGAATTACCATGCACATGTATGTATTTTTCCTCTCACATACACATATGAAACCAAAATCATTCACATACACAACTGAAAACCTCACACACATACAAGTGAAATGCTTTTACATACGCAACTGAAACAAATGTAATCGGACCAAAAGGATCAAATTATGCTATCCAAACGAGTCACTTTGTAGGGGTTGTGACGTATCACCCGTTTTACAGCTGCTTCTTTCACAATGTAAGCTTGTGGGGTTAAAGTCTTTTTGGGCCCCTGTGCATCACGTGACATTGTAGTGACATGGTTCAGCCACTATGTAAAATTGGCTTCACAGCTTGGCACTCGTATACGTCGCTGCACGATGTGAGTTGCACACACGTGACCGCGTCTGCCATATTGGAGAGCTAGGTACAGCAACACCACTCAGACAAACCACACCAGAACTGCAGCAAAACCGTTAATTTGTTACGTTATTATTTTGATTACAGGTGAGGTTGCCTGTCCTAGGATAGCTTTTTTAATGCTCATATTGCTTTTATTGTGTACTGTCCAAATATTTGGACAAATTTACTTTGATGCTTTGGCAATACAGTTCTTGAAACCTTCATGCTAATAAAGGCCCGTTGAATTGAATTGAAAAATAAAAGCTATCTTACGACAGGTAATGATGCATTGTCATCTGAAACAATCATTAGGAAATGTAATCCAAACCATTATTTACAGCTGAACTTTTCCTAAACAAGTAGTTTTGTTGCCTAAACCTAACCAAACTGCAACATAAAAATGAAATAATAAAAAAATGAAGATGTAACCAACACATCCAACACAATCTAGTTTAAAACTTTAAAACTATGCGATTTTTTTCCCCCCAGGAAAACGAAGGCATGGCTCGCCCTGTTACCCTAATATTGTTATCATATGCAATCTCACTCATGGCCATAATTAATGGTGGGGACGGTGGGGACATCTCCCCAGCACTTTTATGATTACCTAAAATTGTCGCCACCAGAATTTACATATTGCATGCGTTCGTTTAAATCAAATAAGTTGCTTCCCGATTGCTGTTGCATTTGACAGGGTTCTGATGGTCTCCACTGAAGCCAATATATTATTAAGTAATGCCGCTGCTACGCCTTCCGGTTCAATTAAAATGCCTTCCGGTTCAATTGAAACTCTTGTTGCCTATACATCCACGTTAAAGCATTTCACTTTTATGTGTGAGGTTTTCAGTTGTGTCTTTGAGCGTAAAATTTTTCAGTTGTACATGTGACAGTGTTTCAGTTGTGTATGTAACAGCATTTCACTTGTATGTGTTTGAGGTTTTCATTGTATGATTTTGGTTTCATATGTGTATGTGAGAGGAAAAATACATGTATATGCATGGTAATTCTGAATAATGTCCCTAACAGCCCCTCATATTTTCTCGCTCACATACATACACACAGATAATGTCACAAACAGGCAAGATGAGAGAGGTAGAGGAGGCATTACCCCATGAAGCTCCTTCAAAACGATCCCAGCACAGAAACAGGAAGACGATCATGTCAATAAATACATTACACAATAACACAAAACTCACACACACGCAGGGAAACACACACGCACACACACTTATTCTTTTAGGATGCAACCCGTTCTCATCCCAGGTCGTCACATACCGACATTTTGTCATGCGCCCCTCGCATCTTATCCAGACGCACAAGGTACCCATTGGTGTCTGTGGCCGATGTGCAAAGGCTTGCGCGCCGGCGTCTTATGCTTACGCACAAGGTCTACGTTACTTTGGTTTAAGTTTAGGCACAAAAACCACATGGTTAGGTTTAGGAAATGACTGGTGACTGGTTTCAAACAGGATGCGAACTCCGGTCTCCTGGATGAAAGTCGTGTTTGTGACCCTCAACCCCTCTTGGCACTTTCTTGCTTTGAAATGTAAGTTGTGCTGTTCAAGTGGTCCGAAAGTGACGCAGACAGCTTTACATTGCATGTACATTAAACCCTTGTGTGTCTCTGCCTGATGCCAAAGGGTACCTTGTGCGTATGGATGAGTCACGAGGAGTCGTGACAAAACGTATATATCTGACGAGCTGGGGATGACAATGGACTGGGATATGTGCTGAAGTTTTAATGCTTGTTTGTGCTGATGTCCATATCCCTGACTTGTAAATTTTTTACAAATATTATTAACAAAAAAACTATTAAAGTAAACTTAGACTTGAGAGAAAAAGCTGTGAGCAGCAGTAAAGGAAAAAACGGGCTGCTGAGTTAATAGCTTTCAGTATGTTTAATATCCTCCATCACTAAAACAGTGTTTAAGCAATCAAGAATGTTCACAGATCTTGAATTATATGACATGATCGTTGTTGTATTCCACACATTCTTTGTAATGTAACTTCAGCAAAAGATGAGATCATCTTACTGCAGAGTTACATTACCTTCTGCTTTATAGTTTAAACATACTCCTCCTTTTTCTTCTGATGCACAGACTATCATGGCAGACTAGATGCTGTAACCAGATATATCCACCAAATCTGATGTTTAGAATTAACTATTTACAAATTGGAGACGTTTTAGTTCATGACAAAAAGGCAGGAATTATCGAACTTACGAAAATGCAAAAGCCACCAGCGCCCCACTGACCACAATGAAGTCCAGAATGTTCCACAGGTCTCTGAAGTAGGATCCAGGATGAAGCAGCAGGCCAAGGTCCACCATCTAAACCAAAGACACCACTGTTATGTTTCTTGATTTTTTATTCATTTAATTATACTTTATGCTGTTTTATTTGATATGTAACTCTGTAACTGTTATAAGCCAGCACAATTGGACAGCTGAAATTAATTATATTAGACTTTAAGAGTCTGTTTATTAAGACATTTATAAATAGTTAATTACTAAACTAGGAATGGGTTTATAGTAACCATTGTGTTAGTCTAATCAGTGACAGACAGTAATGACATTAATTTACGTGAAAATGCAGTGGATTATTCATAAAAAGGGGACAGTAACGCAGCCTGATATCCTGAATACACTGCAATGGTCTCAATGAGGTGAGGTCCTGGCACTGACTGCCTCAACGTCCTCTCCACATTCATCACTTAAGTACTTTCAATAAGTAGCAAATGGAATGAGTCAGCAACACAATTCTCATAAATTATAATCAACACAGATTAGCTTTGAGGAAGAAAGGTGCAGTGAAAGACAATGAATTCATGAGGTTATTAATGTTTTAAATGTGTGTTTTTCTGCATTTGTACCTTGATCACCATTTCAAAAGTGAAAACACCAGTGAAAGCGTAGTCCAGGTATTTGAGCACCTGCAAAAGAAAGACTCGATCAGTGCTAAAACAGAGAAATGAAGAAACGTATGATCCCTTGGGGTCATTCTTTGTATACAGTATCATAACTGTCTTTAGCTTTGAGTTCCCTCTTTTAGGCACTGAATGTTAATGTGTTAGCATTAAGTCAAGGAATTACTGAGGGAAGATACAGCATCTACATTCTCATAAATTAACAGGTTAATTAATTCAATTAACCAACAGGCCAAACTCCATCCTAACCAAAAAAAAAAATTCAGGAAAAAACATCTTTGGTACACATGAATGTCATATTATTTGTGTGCATGTGTTTATGATTAAATGTACACTGTGGGTCTCACATTGTTGTGAGGGGCGTTCGTACAGACAGGGTCCTCTGCTGCCAAAGCAATACTGCTCATAGCAATGACAACCAGGATGGACATTTCAAAATAACGCAGAGTCACAATGTAGTGACATAACCGCCTCACCCTGAGGAGAGAGAGGCAGGGACAGAGGAAGAGAAACAGTAAGCAGTAAACACAGATATAACAAAGGTTAGGTTGTGGCAGCAGCTGCGATCTCCTCACTGCTTATTTGCTAAAGCACATGGATAGGTCTAATGCAAGGATCAAATTAAAGGCTTTAATTTACATCAGGGAAAACAAGTCTTCAAGCTTACAATGACACCAAATAGAGCACAGCTGTGCTTTTCTATACAAGTGCATACGAGAGTGTATACTGTTTAACACAAACTGAGAACAAATCCACATAGAAAGCAGTCAGGTAATCTAAATCATGCAAATGCACACGTCATAGATAGCAGTACCCAGACACATAAGTAAATTCCAGTTAAGTCATCATTCTCAGATCAAAATCCACATTTAAACCCAGAGGATGTAGAGAGTGTATATCCTTATTGCTTTCTGTATTGATTTATTCTCAGTGTTTGTGGCACGGTTGGACCTTAGAACTACAAGTGTGGAGTGCATTCCCAGTATTGAAAATTTGCCCTGACAAAGTGGAATAACCAAATGTTTGGCCTGCATTGGACCTAAGCATGCAAAGCCTTCCTTTCTCCATTTTTGACATATTTAGCCTGCTTGGACCTTAGCGGTGTGTCAAGAGTGCAGTCTGAAAAACAGGAAATAAAATAAAAGCACAAGTAGAATATTATGGGAAAAGTCAAGCAATAGTATCAATCTCTTGAGCACTTTACTGCTTTTAAGAGTAAGGAAAGCAGAGGGAACTTTTCAATGCACATGCAGGCTTTCAAGACCTCAACACTCACTGTGTTGTTGGATTGGGTGACTCCAGGTACTGACATGATGATATGCTAGATTATAGATATGAAATAAAACTTATACTGTATCATACAGTCTCTCCATGCTTCCATAGCATGAGGGGAGTCCTACAGGAGGCGAAGAAGTGGAAGTTGAGGTGACTCACGGATTGGTCTGTCCAAATATGAACATGGAACTGTAAGGCAGGATAGGTTTCGGTCCACTTTGACCGAGATCCTCCTGGGTCTTCTCATTCATGGGCATTGTCTCGCAGTCAATACTATTCACTGTGGAGACACATAGTTTGATTACAGCAATGTCAGCAAGTCCTGACAGTTACACTTCATGATAAAAGAGCGTTTTTTGCAGGTAGAAGAGTCTTTTCCAGTTGTTTTCTATGGGCAGTAAGCGTTTTGTGTTCTGCTAATGTGCCCAGGACACCTCGTATTTTAGACACTCTGAGCACCTCGAGTTGAAAAAAAATTAAAGACTTCAGAGCAGAAAAGTGCCTTATGTCATTTGCGTTTTTTTCTAATTGTCCAATCGGATGAATTGAGACGTGATAGTGATGACAAAGTTTACAGTTGCTTGGAAAGAAAGGCCATGGAGGAGAAACTTGTGCTGGTTGTTTCTGGACATCCGGAGCTTTATGACTTTACCAACTGTAATTACCACAATTTGAACAAGAAACAGCAGCACTGGAGGCCAAATAGTGCCGCACTTTATGGTTGCGCCTTGTGTTTTGCAACCTGCAAAACACGTTCTGTCTGATCGGCCCCTTACTTTGTTGCACTGACACCTGCCATGTGTCAACACTGAAAGGATGCTTTACATAGGGAACTTGAGGACAGGCCTGTAAAAGATGTTGTCATTCCAAATCATATGTTTTGATCGTGTCCCTGCATACACAACTATTGGTTGTAAGTATTTGATACAACCTCACAAAACGTCCCAGCCCCTGTTGCACTATCTGCAACCGCTGCTCTTACACTCCGAAGTCACATGAAAGACCTTTTAGCTGGCCTCATTTTCTATCGTCTCTTGATTGACATAATAAAGGCAAAGAGCTTTTGTTTTTACATTTTCTTTCCCTTATCTGCTTTATTTCTTATGTCTATAAAAAAAAGCTTTCCCAGGGTAATTATCATCTCTTGTGAAAGAACAAAGACCTGATAAATATCTGCAGCTCACTACAATGACTTTCATCTCCTGGGGTACAAAAATGAACTGCATGTGCAGACAGCACACACTGCAGACACTCATCAGTTTAGTACTGACGAAACTAACTACTCAAGTACCTCACCTTGCTCTCTTCACAGTAAATGCCTTGTACTCATCATGCTGTGCTTAGTTTAACTGTCAGTGGCTATGAAAAAAGACCTTAAATGTAATGGAATGTCATGGAAGTAATCCTGGAAAGTAAGTAAGTAAGTAAGTCATACCATTTTCATCCTGCAGGCTTCAGGTGGTACTCACACTGTATGAGGGTGGTCTCTCCAGGTGGGGAGGTGACAGTCACAGGAGGAATTTGGATGGACATTTGGCCAGTTCGTCTCACGTTCCTCTGGTTGTCTGAGACCTCTGGTCGGTCAGGAGGCCAGCTGGCCCCCCCAGAGCCCTGCTGGGGGGACATGGGTAGGGACTCCCCCTCTGAGTCACCACACCTGTCCCTAGAACAGAGACAGGGGGATAAACACTGATTGTGCTAGTTCACCATTTGTTCTCTAGCACAATAAATCTGAAATCAAACAGTGACAATGAGGTCTAAGGGCTTACTTTTAGCTTTAAGGAAAATTGAAATGCGGGGTGGGGGCTGCAATACGTGGGTCACTTTATTAAGTTTGCTACATTCACTGAAACCACAATATACAGTAAATTATATGACAACAACAGACATATAGCTCATAGATAGCAGAATGTAGCATCATTTCTCTGTTTCTTTCAATGGGACATACAGTATTAGACATGAGGCAGGGTGTTTTTGTGTATCATGGCTGTGTGCTCCATGTCCCATGTTGTGATTACAGAGTTCACCTTATATTTCCATTAAGTTCATTCTTCGAATAAATAAAAAGTCCAAAAGCAAAGTTATTTCTGTTTTTGAGATATGTAATGACAAATGTGGCACACCCATGGAGATTGTATTATTTTTAGGCTTTATTAGCCTGGGACACCCCTCAATTCATCGTCAGCACTCCGCCATCAAAAATAATGTTGATTTTCCCACCTCTTTTGTGGTTGTATTTTACTACTACTGTTGTATGTGTTGTCTGTCTGTTCATTTATGTGGTATGTCAGTGCTTAGTCCCTTGTCATAATTCTGGATACAAAAACTGTCAATAAAAAAATTTAATAAACAAAATGTTGATTTAACTGAGACTGACACACTGCCTCCCCCACATCATAGGGCAACAATTTCAACACTGTTTAATTTAATATTAATGTAAACATCCTTAAATTAAACCTGAGAACACTTTAACCTCATTTCATTTCAAATCCATGTACTTCAGTTCAAAGCTGTTCCCATACTCTCTGACTGCACAGCATTATCAAACAGATATGGAAACTGAATCTGTAGTTGTCCACTGTTAGCTTGAACAAGCTCCTGTAAAGTCACTGTTGAGAGAAGAAAGTGTTGAGTGTGCTGCATTTCTGAATTGTACCTGTGACTGTGAGTCTTCTCCCTCTCATAGGACTCCTCACCCTCAGCTGTGGACTGGCTCCTGGATCCATGGGGCCGATGTCTCCTCCTTTCTCCATTGACACCACTCTCTCTTCTGGAATTCCTATCCCCATCCCTGTTAGATGAACATCTATCTTTGCGTCGGGACCTACGCTCTGCCCTCCCTCCACCGTTCATTGTCCTGTTGCCCCCTCGGGACTGCCGATGTGAATGATGATGGCGGTGCTCTCTCTCGCTCGTGACTGCTCCACCTCCACTGTCGTCCACTGGGCTCTGATGGTGATGCCTCCTGCCTCCCTCTCGGCTGCGGGACCTCTCGCTCTTCCCCTCCTTGCCGTGGCCGCCATCGTGGTCTTTGGAGTGGCTGTGATGGATGTGGTGCCCCCCGTCCTTACTGGTGTCCCCGTTCATCTCATCTCTGGCTCGATCCCTGTCTCGGTGGCGGCAGTGGCGGCGGGTTTGGTGAGGCACAGGAGGAGGATGAGGAGGGTCGGCGGCAGTCTCAGCCTCCTCTGGCATGCTGGGGTTGTGGTGCTGGTGCTGGTGGCCGCCCAGGAAAGGCCCATCGTGAGGTTCAACAACCAGCGGTCGGTCAAGGTGGGTTTTCATGTCGGGTCGGATATGGAGGGCCGAGGACAGGCGGAGACGCTCCTCAGGATCCAACTCACAGTAGAGGGCCTCGCAGCTCGCCCGGTTCTGCCTCCTCAGCTGGTTGACCCTTTGCTCCCACACTGACATAGTCTTCACTGACTTCTGCTGCTCCTTACTAGGGGAGGGGCAGAAGAATCAGACAAATCAAAACCACTGAGATTGATGTTATCATATTAGCACTGTGCAAATAATTTTCTAAACCCTCTCCTTTGATGTTGGCGTTACAGTTTTGTTACAAGTTTGTCATTTCTACAAAGGATATAAGCATTTCCAATGAAGAAACTGACAGATGTATATGTACTTTACATTTCATGACTTCATGGCACATAAAACCAGCAATATACTGTATTTCATCATTACACATCATGATGGCACACATAGTCCCTACATGCTGAATGATTTACACTATGATGAAGGTGAAATGGAGCTTTCAACACAGCAAACCACTGGGTCTGTGGAGAGCTCATCCATGGATATGCCTGAACAAATGCGAAGCATGGCCACATTACCATGTGTTGACATGCTACTGTTTTCTATCAGTGTCTGTTTAATAGAGCACGTTTAAAAGGCTGAATGCATGCATATTTGATATTCTATGGATGAAAAGTGAGAAAAGTGAGAAAATTACATGTTACAATGTCATCTCTTATGTGGCATTTTAAGGCATTTTTAAGTCAATCTGTTCACTACACTGATTAGGAAGATCCCATGTTCTCAACGCTCCGTCGTTCTGCAGCTGCATTCTTCGTACTCCCCTTCTACATACTGTATGTACAACATAAATACATTCTACATATGTGAATACTTTAAATGCAAACACACTGCACTGCACTCTGGAGTCTGCTAAGAGTTGGATGGAAAACACAGGACTGGACTCACTGAATGAACAAAAAAGCCCATAACATGGTGTGCCTGACAAGAATGCAGGGCAGCTCAGTTTCATTTATGTGTTGTTGCTTTTTAAGAATGTAGATAATGAGAACATGATTTTGTATGTTTCTATGCATGTAATTATCATCATCATCATCATCAACCACCTTGCTAGCAAGCGGTTGGATTTACCTCAGGTAGTGATGGACTGGGGTGCAGACATAACTCCTACAAACACGTAAAGGGAGCAACATTGAAACAAACAGAGGGAGAGAAAGAATTTCAAAAGGTACAGAAACAGGTTACAGACAAAAGCACAGAGGGGGCATATGAGCTTCAAGAAACTAACAAAGGGAGAAACATGGACAGTAGAGATGCAAAATCATACAAAAACACAAAAGCAACTGTCTTTGCTGAAAAGAATGAGGGAAATAATGGGGGCGGGGACAACGGAGGTACAGCAAGTTGCCATTATTACTAATGCTATTTTTAGCCTTTGGGTTAGGGTTATGGATGGATTTCTCCATCCATAGTTGTTTCAGCTATACACAGTTTTCATCTATTGATAATTAAATTTATACATATGTAATTACAGGTCAAAATAGTTCTCAAATACAGTTCTGTCACCAATTAAAACTACAAATTCTGAATGTCACTTAGACCTACATTATCTGCCAATAAACAAGCAAAAGTGTCATAAGTGGACAGTGATGATGTGCCTATTACCTGCATATTACAGATACTGTAGCAGTATCAAAGGTGCTACAACAATGTTGGACATAGTGCAGTAAAGAAGTAAGGAATACGGTACTGTTATCACTGTTATTGGGTAATCAATGTCCATATACATGATCACAGTAGGAGCAAAGAAACCTCATTCGACAACTTTCTACTATTCATGGTTATCAAGTCAGTAAGGCTTCTTTAAGTGTTGTTGTTGGATGGTGGATTGTTACATTCAAAGATATTGAAAATGCGAAATAAGATGGCATTATTATTTTTTTCTTATTGTCATCAAATTGAATGAAAAAACAAAACAAAACTAACATGTTAGTCTGTCTCTATACATTCTGAATTCTCTACCCTCAATAATGGTCCCTACAGAAGACGTAAATCTTTAAAAATGCTTCACAAATATAAAGCTAACACAGCAGTAATGACATACAGCACATATTTACAACCAACTTGGAAAAATGACTCGCAGCTGCAAATTTTCATAATGAACACATACAGTATGAACAATGAAATCTTGAAATCGACAGGGAAGGTGCAGTCACTGAGACAAAAAAAATCATTCTTAGACAGAAGATCACAAACATTCAGATACCATGATCACTGACACTTGTCCATCATAGAGAAATAATAAAAACAGAACACATGAATGGAAATATTGAAACAGCTCTATCAAAAAGGCATGAGCACAAAAGAGCTGCTGTGTTCTTATGGACAAATCACATAGAGGAATGACATATTGATAACACCAGAGGAAGACAGGGTTTGGCAGCAGGATTAGAGGGGTGAAGGAAGAGAGATGGGAGGATTCAAACATCATAACAGAGAGGTAATAACTCACAGTGAGTTAACGCTGCAGATGGATGAGCTGCTAGAGTGCGCGTTACCTCGACTGCGTGTTAGAAAACTGCACATGCACAAAACAAAAGTGGGATAGAGGGAACATCACATAGGATGAAGTCAGAGAAACAGCCAGACATCATTCGACATTTCTCTGTCTTCTCTGTGTCCTTTAGGCTCCCATTACATTTCAATGCAATGGTGAGTCAAAGCTCAAAAACACAAGACTGAACCAGAAAGGAAATGTTACAAAATGGACCATCAGGGACATTTTGAATGCCGCAGTGAAAGTTTAAGTTTTCTTTTGGCTACAATGAGCAAAGGAAATACTACTATAGAGCTCAGATATGAGAGATTAGAGTTAAACTGAAAACAAATTGAATTTTACAGATATTTGTAGAGGTAAAGATGCTCTGGATACAAGCATTGTATCATGGCTGGATCTGAAGAAAAAAATACATAGATTATGAGGCTAAATATTGAGATCACCACTAAAAAATTAGCAGCAGCTAGTAAATGTCAGTCATGGTGACATAATATATTGTGCTACTACATCCATGAATATGTTAATTTCTATTAATGGGAGATCAGATGAACTAGGCATCCTTTGATTAAAATATTTGTGGCTTTGTAGCTTCACCAATTACATAACAGCCCACTGTGTTTTTGTGTATAACAGAATGTTTTGATTTATTTTGAGTTAATGTAACTGGTCACACTCAAAGTGAAACTGGTCTCAGTTGTGGTTTAAATGGACCAAACCTTCCACTGACACTAAAACCCAGATGTCTGGTAGCATTAAGTTTGGAGTAGATGAACATAAATGGACGTGGGTGAAGAACTTGCAGAACATAAAGCTGCAGTAAAATTGTTATGGCAGTTAAGCAGGTACCTACTGACAACATGGAACATTGTGTTCACACCCACGTCACGTCCAATCTTCACTCTACTTTTACTTTTAACTTTTCTTCTGGTTATGGTCCCCACCAACTCCTGAGAAAAATATCTGTCTGCTGCTGCTGCTGCTGGGCAAGTAGTGCACAGTGGATTTATCACAGCTTTTTCACTGGAAAAAGCTGCCTGCTACAGGAAAAAGAAAACCCTGATGAGACAGTAAAACCTAAACCAAAACAAGCTAAAAGAGGTTTAAAAGCTCCATTGATCCAAAGGGAACTGCAGAGACAATTATGTATATGATTATGTATATAAAAATATTGATTAGTACAACTTTAAAGACCAGAATGAATTAAGTTGAGGTCACTGAAATTTATGCTAATTGTCTTGTTGACCAAATCTCCCTACTTCACAGTCTAAGAACACAAAATCTCAGACTTACTAATTCATTTCTAAGCCATTCTCATTTTACCAGGATCCATTTTGAAGCATCCCGAAATGCTGATAAATTAAATTGTAAAATGCACAACTTTGCATGTCCATTGTTTGTATGAGCCAGTGCCTCAAGATTTAAGGTGCATATTGTTTTTCCTTTTTCCTTTACTTTGCAATTCAGCTCTGCCACATAGAGTAGTTACCATGTGCTCCAAAAAATAAAGATCTCAAGAGGTCTTTTTGATTCCACTCACTGTGGTCAGACTCTCCCAAGATTATTTAAGCCTCTAAAGTAGCACTCTTATGTTTAATGTTACACAAACCCTATGTATACAAATAAGCCTTAACAGCTCATAGTGTTACAGAATACAGAACATTATACAGAACAGTATCATAAATTTCCTTAGAATGATAGAACAAAGAAACAAAATAACACATATTAAATCCCAGTTCGAGCTGTCTAAATAAAAACAATAAATATATTAAATATCAGTTAGCATTTTATCTGCCTCAACAATCTACAGCAAGTTCATAATAAGCCCTGTGAACGACTGTGTGTGTGTGTGTGTGTGTGTGTCTGTGTGTGTGTGTGTGTCTGTGTGTGTGTGTCTGTCTGTGTGTGTGTGTGTGTGTGTGTGTCTGTGTGTGTGTGTGTGTGTGTCTGTGTGTGTGTGTCTGTCTGTGTGTGTGTGTGTGTGTGTGTGTGTGTGTGTGTGTGTGTGTGTGTGTGTGTGTGTGTGTGTGTGT
>JBBPCS010039250.1:0-20742 GCA_037974645.1 Hollardia meadi
ACACACACACACACACACACACACACACACACACACACACACACACACACACACACACACACACACACACTGAGAAAGCCATTCTGATGCCTTATTGATAGAGCGCTGGCCCTGTTATCTTTGTGCGTAATTTGTTTTCAAGAACTGTGATTTACATTTCAGTGGGATTACACCTTTTAATGCTACACGAGGAGTGGGCAGCCACTGAATACTCCACCACAGGAGGAGCAGGAGGGAGGTGGTGTGCATGTGTGTGGAGAGGGAGGGGGTTCAAACGATGCATTTCCAAGTCCTCAAGTGGAGAGGATTACAATTACAATTAAAAATCAAAAGGCCTGTGTGTCCATCAAACGGCTGCCCATAACCCTTTGTGTACCCACTGTGGAGGGTTGGCAGATGCAAAGTCCGGCCTAATTGTGGCGTTATTACTGGAGCTTGTTCATCGGGATATTATGCAATAAGTGTTATTTCAGGCAAGAATGCAAGGTTCTAAATGGCATGCTAATGTGGGTCCCTTGGCAGCACGCTAAAGGGAATCCATGCATCACCATTAGAACAACAGCGGGGGCCAGTGGCAAAGTTCAATCAGCTTGTTTTGGACGTCGCCTTGATGTCAGCTCGACTCCAGCTGCCACAGGTCATTTCAGAAAGAAAACACGGCGCAGCATCAGAACCCTCTTGTGCAACTTCGGAACAAAAAAATAGAGCACAAGATTGAACCAAAAGTGAGTTTGTCTACAGATGTTTTAGCAAATATTCTGAATAACAGCTGAATATTAGTTAAAAACCGTAAAGAAACATGAGTCTACCCTGTTTGTTTTTTTTGCTTTTCACTTCCAACAGCGCCAGCACCCCCCGCCGACACGCATCCTAATCATGTGCATTATTTCAGTAATTCACATCACAACATTTTACATAATTCTTTGTTTATTCATTTTCTCAGTGGAATTATGTAAAACAAGCTCTGAATGGCGCCCGCTGTGTGTAATAGAATGCAGATTTCATGTTATTCCAACACGTTTGCTTACTTGGAGGCAGAGTGTCCCATTTAAATGAGAATTACACTTAAATGTCACATGGGTTTATCTAAATTCATAAACAGTGCATTTATAAATCTGGTGAATCCTAAACATGGAGAGCTGGAACGGGAGACGTGCTTCGAGGGTTATGACTTCCTAATGCCTGTTTAAATCGCTTCCTTCCTCTCCGTTTTATTTACCAGCCCTAAGATGACATGGCACCTGAAGAATTGCCATGTGAATGTTCCCAGCAAGACTCGCTCTTGTTAAATTAATTCACTCATTAGTTTGAAACCTCCACGAAAAAAAGGCTGAGGTACCATTTCTGCCATTCATGGTAGCCCGGTGTCTCCTGATAGCTGCCAATCTGTTGCCTAATAATGTTCTGGACAAATTATTATCACAGGGATCCTCATTCAGCGGGGTAAAAAAAGAAAAGTGTGAATGCAACGGTGAATGAAGAGGGAAGGAGCCCCTGAAATGGCAGCAAACAACTGGTTTACCTCATCAGTATGGCTTGAGTCAGCTCTCTGAGGGGAAATGCTTCGACTCTAACCTTCATAGAAACTAAACTAATTCCAATTTTTTTTATTTTAGAGACATTTCACTTTTTTAATCGAGCTAAATTTATTTATAATTATTGAATAATAACACCCCCCCCCCCCCCCCAATCCCTGCATTCTAGTTCATAAGCACGCTGAGGATTGTTTCCATATGGGACAGTAATATAATAGCAGCGGGCTGCATTAGATCCCTTCCATGCAGATGTTTCTGCAGCAGTTTGGTCCATCTGTGTGAACAGCGAGCTGCTTAGCACACTCCTGTGTGAAGGGAGGCACGTCAAGCATATGGACATTTTACAAAAGGTTACCCTGCATAAATTAGCTAGAATGGCAATCTGTTGAAGAGAGGTGGCTCGGAGTGAAAACGAATAATAAAGGCATCTGGGTTTATGGCTATTTACTGGAGTGGCCAACACTACACGACGGTGTTTCAATTAAAATTAATTTTTTAACTGGGAATGTTGCTGTTTGTTTACTTTCTTTTGTTGTTGGATGTTAAATAATCCAAATAAATATTTAAAATATTTTGAAAATGTGCTTTTAAATGTTAAAAAAAGGATTTAATCAGTGTGTGTTCATGCTAAAATCTAAAAGAAAAATAATGAATTATGTTTTCCACCTGAGACATTTTTATTACGTGTGTGCTGAAAACAAGTAAACATAGTAAAAATGTTTTCCTCCGACCTCGACCTGCAGTTAGTGACTGAAGGGGTGTGTGTGTGTTCACCAAGAAGCCTCTTGTGAAACTACATGATGTCTGCACAATGTTAATTCCAAACATTGTCTCACACTCTGTCCCAGCTGCAAACATCCTCAATGAGGCTCATTCATCATCTCAATAAATTATTATACGTAAAAATGTTTTCACAAAAAACAAACAGCACTTTTATTGATAACTGCTCTATCAGAGGTAAATGGCAAATATGAACCATAAATTCTGTCTGTTGCTAACTGAGATATAGTCAACATAAAAGCAGCAGGGAACAAAAAGACTCCACACAAGAGTAAAACAGATATTTGTCCTGTTATTGTTTTTACTGAGAAGCATTTATTCAATCAGCATTATGAAATATTGTTAAATCATAATGTTTAAGGTTTCATTATTATTTCAGACTCACAACACACTGATATTTCATTAGAAAAATAGATGCAGCTCCTGCACAGCAGCCCGAGCTGCAGATTTTTATCACGTCTTAGAGTGACATCTAGTGGCCGTTTATCACATGACACCACAAACACATGCAATCCAGGGAGCACTGCAGTTCAGTTTAAAGTTATTATTATTAATGACTTAACTTCTTCCTTCTCTGGCCTGCAGGACCAGATGAGTTCTCATAATGCAGCAACCAAATCTCTGCAACATTTTGCACTTTTAATATTTTCTTACCCTGTCGGAGTCCATCTTCTTCAAATATCTGCAGTTATTTTGATCATAGCACATTTGCCACCCATCTATTTCTTACAAATAGTCCCTGCCGCCCCTTGATACCAGATAATCAATCAAAAATAGCCTTTAAAATCTCTAAATCACAAACTGGTTGCTGCACCGACCACCCTTTCACAAGTCTACCGACGCCTCTGATGCATTCAGTCTAATCTGCCTGTGTTTGCTCTCATGTGTGAGTTACCGTCATCACTACGTGGGTGGTTTCGATTAACAATAACAGCAGCTGACTAGGCAGGAACAATTCACCAAAAACAAAGATGAGCCGTGATGAGAGAGACGGGAGGAGGAAACCGCCGCGTCCGACGCCGTCGAGTGTTCTGATGTCGGCTAATTGAAGCTTTGTAACGCAGATCGGGGCCGACGAGGTTCAAAGGCAAACGGACGCACGACGACAACGCTTGTGGCACCCGGCTTTGATGTGTGTTACTTCTTCTGCTTTGATACAAGAGGTCACCGTGGCCGGCCGAGAGGGCTCACCGGACCTGCAGGAGAAAGAAGCGGCCCGGTCTCAACAGGAAGAAGAGCAAGAAGCGGACACGAGAGCGCTGAAGTGGCAGAGATTCATATTCATGCGGAGATCACACAGCATCACGTGTACAGTAGCTGTAGAGATAATGGAGTGCTTTCAGGTGTGTCAACCTCATCTTTTGGCCACCATGTTGGCACTCTCCGTCCAGTTCTGCGAAACGAGGTCACGACAGTCGGAGATCAGTGCTGGGGTGAGCACGGACCTTTCCTCTAATACAACCGAGAGCTGACTCCATCAAGCAGCTATTCACACACAAGCTTACAAGTTAGTAATGTAGGCTGTAAAGTTAGCTTTAGCATTAGTTTTGCTCATTAGCTTGTTGGCGACTGAGCTAAGAATAAAAAAAATCTACAGAATCCTGCACCTTAAAAGAAAAACAAAACGTCTTCAAGTGCCCTGAAAGAAATGGACCCAGTCATGAGATCATTTCAAAGGTCAAGAATGAACACTGAACCTCAGATTGATCCTGATCATCCGTGTGTTTCTCTGCACTGCAGCTTTACAGTAGCCCTTCCAACCAAAGTCGAGGCACTAACCCTTCCCTCAAACATTCACAGGTGATCGTTATCGACCCGAGTTGAGTGATGCCGGAGCGACTTATTGAGGGTAAGAGATAAAGACGCAGGAGGATGGATGTTCCAGATGTTACAATTCCTTCTCTCTTGGCAGAACTTTGTGCTTCTATCCAGCGACACCCAGTCGAACGCTCCTTTAGTCTGGCAGCAGAAAGGTAACGGCCCTTAACTCACCCGTCCAACTTCTTTTCATGGCCGGCTCTTTTGTTCTTTGACATGAAAGGAGAAGGCTCTACACGGAGAGGCCGGGAGACACTTTGAATAACTCGCTGATCAATAAAGACCATCCAGCACGGAGATAATGTTGGGAAGTGTAGAGTGTGGGTCGTTGAAGTGTCAGGGATAGTGCTCACACAGAGAAAGGGTTCATGCGGTGGGTCGTCCTCTGCTCCGGCTGATCTGAACGTTGAGGAGTGAAGGAGCAGTTCTGTCAGGCCTGAGATACAAATGTTCTCTTTGATGGGGTTCAAAGCTCGGCAGCACCTTCATGTTGAGTGAATTGTCTTGTAAGTGGAAGGTTGATGGTTTGAAAGTTGAACCAGTGGTAGAAATTCTGTGGGAAAGGTGAACGTTGGAGCTTTAAGGAAGGTGATTAACCCCAAGCTGCTCCACAGAAGATGACTGGTGTTACTGGGCAACCAGTTTGAATAAATACGAAGGAAGTTTGTCGATTCTCCTCACACAAAATGTTACTGATGGTTTAAAGATGTCATTTATTGTCATGCAACTTTATTTTATGAAAAAGTAGAGCTGGGACTAGATGTAGAATTCAAAACTTTAAAATACAGAATGTCTGGTCAAGGGCTACAGATCCATGAGAAGTTTTATTTAAATCATGTTATATTTATTGACTGTACGGTGGATATATAAACACCTCTGTTTGATTTAGTTTACTTCCTTTTACTAAAAACGTTATTTATTATCAGGGTACAGCAGAGTAGACGGCGTGATTATTTCGCACAGTTGCTTCACTTCACAACAAAGATTCACCGTTTTAATCCAGATTATTTTAATGCATTCTTTGTTTTCCTACATCTTAACTAATGCAAACCAAAAGATTTTCAGCCCAGTCGACACAATAAGAAGTTGTATGTTTCTGCAAACCACGGATATGTTAAGTAGCAGTGATTTACTGAAGGACGGTGGTGACGAGATGGCAGCCATCTTTGTAGCAACAAAACTGAGAAAAATGTAACAAGACATCAGGACGTTTTCCAGCTGAAAACGGATATTTTTGATGTGACATGGGCATGACATTGTGGCAACAAGGCCAAGTTTTTAAAAGCAAAGCCTGATCTTTCCCTAAACTCAACCAGAGTTTAAGCACAGCATTGTTAGAAGATAAAACTGAAACGTAAAGAAAAGCAAAGCTGAAACAATCAGATGTGTTCTGGTGACTGGTTGTCTCACTGGTCTTTAAAAAGACAAAGAAGAAGAAGAAGAGCGGTTTGTGAGCCGGGCTGTCAGAGTAACAACCAGATCAGGAAGTAAATCAGTAATCAAACAGCTCATGTTTCTACTGTCTGCTTAGGATATCGGGGTTATTTCGCTCTCCTCATGATGAGCTGTGCTGTCGAGTGTGTTGTTGCCTAATTCCCTCCTAACTACAACCCTGTGTAATCACACACCCCAATTAACCACCTCGGCTCCCCGTTTCCTGCGTCGTGCCCGCCGCCCCGTCTCCTCGCCGCACCGCGTAATTAGCTTTCATCTGGAAATGAAAAGAAAAGGAGCACCTCAGCGATTGTGCAGCCACTCTGTCTCTCTGCAGCACTCTCTCCTCCTCGTATCATAATGGCCTGCAATTTCAATCAGATGGATCTTTATCGCAGACGCTGAGGAGAGTCGGCCCTCCTTCCACCGCCCCCCCCAAACAAGCAACCCGCCTCATCTGAGACCTCCTGAGACAGCTAGCAAGGAGAGTACACAGGGTGCATCTCATTTCTCTTATTTGATATTTCCTCACGTGAACCGGAAGTCGTTCTGATTCGCCGTCCCAAAGCTCTTCTTATTTCTGCTCCGAGGAGCGAGGATACATGAGTGTAGCCTTCACAGAAGTGTTTTACTGACCGACACGCCCCCTTAATGCATATTACTCATTGATTGGACGCTGCAGCTGATCAGTCTGATCAGATTCATCACAACAACACTGGAGTTTAATAACAGAGTGACGACAGTTAACAGATTAATTACTGTCAGGTTTTATAGTGAGTCTGGATTATTACAAACAACTTCCTTCATTTATTAGAAAGATTTTTATTTTAATGATCTGTTACTTTATTGATTAACTTTAATTGTGATCCAGTTAAAGTCAGAGAGAGTAGGAGATTTCATTCAGTCACATGAGGCTGATCATTCCTGAACGTCAGGTTTGATGTGTTACATCATTTACATTTTCTCTAAAACATTTAGACAATAAATAATTTCTACTATTAAAACGTCATCATATTCTGGGTCATTAAATAATGAATTCTCGGTCAGTAGATCAATAAACACAGACGTGATCAGCTGCTGCCGTCACCTGACGCTTCAGACGAAAGGACGTCTCATTTCTCTTAAAACATATTTCCTTGTTTCCTCCCTCCTCGTTTGGTTTCCTTGTGTCTCTCCACAGGAAAAGATGCAAGTGAGGGAAACGTGGATGCAACTTAAGAGAAATGGGATGCAGCCCATGTTGTGACCGTCAGGACTTGGTTTGATATTTAGGGATGTGATTCCATTCAGCATCAGACACGTTCCAACAAGGTGTTCCAATAATTCATTTACATCCACCTCAATGTGTGAAAGGCCTCATGGACCACAGAGCATCTGAACAAGGGGCGGGGGCCATAATGTCAAGGCATGAGGGGTGGGGGGTGGGGGTATATGCATATATTACATAGACCTATATTACTGATGTTTGAGTGTTGAGTAACGTTACACCACACTCCCACGTGCAAGATGAACACACACATTCAGATTAACATCATGTTCATTGTTAACACGATTCAGCACACATAGGATCAATATGTGTGATCAACACAGACAGAGCCATGCGCGCGGCGGCGCACGCACGCGCACACACACACACACAGTGAAATTAAGTACCCAACACAATAATGCAGCCTTATAAAAAATGGCTGACAGTAATATGTAGGAATATGTTAAAAACTGACTTACTTCAGTGTTTGATGAACTTCCTGCGTCGCTCATTTTGCTGGACAAACTCTTGCGTCACGTCCACTTGTGCTGCACGCCACGTCATCACGTCTCCTCTCTGCGTCATAACAAAGATATGTTTTAATCCGGAGAAGCGTTGGCAAGAATCTGTCATAATGAAGAGCAGTTCATTCACTGCGTCACTTATGAACTGATGAGCCTCACTGGCGTCTTCATGGCGTCTGACGTCACGCTCACCTGTGCACGTAGTTTGTCTAAATCCTGGTTATTTCACATAAAGTCAGTGCTAATGTTTGATATTAAACTTGCTCGTTGTCTTTACCTTATTAGTCTTCAGCAGCACAGCAGGGTCGGTAGTCTGGCAGGACAGCTAGCCGCAGCTCGGTGCACCACCACCGGGTGGAGACAGAGGCTAGTTAGGGTGGAGGCCGACGAACCTCCATGACTCACTTTATTTCTACTCACGTTTAAAAAACTCATTAACCGTTTAATACTTCTTCCTCTTCGTCCTGCGGCGCGTTATAAAACATGCTACATGTCCTTGTTTGGCTAATGCAGCCGTTTACGTTTGAACAACCTCAGCACGCGCGCACACACACATCATGACGCCGTTGATAAACAACGCACCTGCCAGGTCAAATCAAACGGTCAAATCACATCGCAGCAGTCAGTGGGAGGGGGACCAATCATACACTGGGTTATCAATAAAGGCGGGAAAATCACTTTGACAGGAAGTGAAAGGCGACATGACACACGAGGTTAAAACCTTCAGAATAAAACAAGTAAACTAAAACCTAAAACATGACAAAATAAGAGTCTACATCATGTAAACATATAGGAATGTTACAAGGTGATGTTTACAACTCAAACATGGGTGTTTCTGCAACTACAGGTCCCAGCAGGGAAGTATAAACTACATTTATTTTACATAAAAATTAATATTACTGTTGAATTCATGTATATTAGATTATTATTATCCATTACTTTAGCTTTTTCACTATTTTACAGACTGCTTAGTCACTAATAAAGCTATCTACAGTATTTATTTAGCTCTGTCACAGTTGAATATTTAATATTTCAACTGTTTTCTCTTTACTTTCTATTTCAAGCTATTTCAGCTTCAACCAACATGAATGACAATAATAAATAATGAATATTTGCAGATATTAGTGCAACAGCACAATAAAGGTTAAAGTAAGGTGAGATTTGGTTAACACTCGCTGTTAAAATACAAAATTCCTGACCAAACTCCGTTCACTTTTCGGCCTATTTTCCGTTGTTTCAGTTCAGTGCCTTTGTTGTGGTTTATCTCATGATGTGAAGAGCTTGTATATAAAGTCAGTCAGAGAGATGATATCATCAGGAACTTATCAGCAGTGTGAAGCTCCTCACAGGTACAGCGGTAATGTGACATGAACACCACATTTTGGTGTCAGCAGGAACAGTTCCAGCCAGGTGAATAATTGTTCAGTCATACAAGTGAGCAGCCTGTTAATGATGCAGCCCTGACATTTAACATATAATAAGATGTTTGATCCTTTGGAGGCGATTTGCAGGTGGAACGAACCGAAGACCTTCTGAAGGCTGAATTCCTGCTTCTCGCTGCTCTTCTTCTTCTTCTTCCCTCATTCTCTCTGTGTCTTCACCCACCATCCCCCTCCTGTGCCTCTCAGCTTGTTTGCTCTCTTATCTTTCCTTGTCCTGAACCAATCGATGAGGCGCTCGTTAGCTCAGGGATGTTCATCTGCGAGTGATGCTCGGAGAAGAGATTGGCCTAGAACAGTGAGAGAAATGTGAGGCATTGAGGAGCCCTGCATGGACAAATAACTCCAGGAGTGATGGTTCTATACCTCATACAGGATCAGCTCCTGTCAAATTAGACTACATTTTTAGCTGTATTAGCATGATGTGGATTATATTAAGGAAAGACATAAGTTTACATCCAGAAAATATTATTGTTTAAGCTCAGTATTTTACAATTTGTTCTTTTGTTTAGGTTTGCACCAAAAAAACAACAACACTAAAACTCTACAGCTACGTTAGCAGATCTCTGAGGCTAAATACTAAAGTCATCAAGCTAACATGCTCACAATAACGACGCTACAAATGCATTTAAAGGGTGCCTAAAACAAGACTAAACAGTTTACAGCCATGCTAGTGTGAGTCAGTACTTAGGTGCAGCAGAGCTTTGAGCTAAATGCTAACAGTAGCATGCTAACATGCTCACAATAACAATGCCACAAACAAATTTAACGGTGCATGTAAAACAAGAGAAAATAGTCTACAGCTATGCTAGCAGCTCTGCGAGTGTAGGTGTCGTGGTGCTTTGAACTTAATGATAACAATAGCGTGCTAAGCTACTCAAAATGACAATGCTAACATGCTAAGGAAGTACAATGTTTTTCATGTTCCTGATCAGTTTAGTGTGTTAGCATGCTACAGCTGAGGCTAAGTCATAGCATTAAAAACCTGATGATGGCGCTAAATGAAAAGAGTTATTCTTCCTGAGGGGAACATGAATGTCTGAATCATTGACCTAAATAAAGATGGCCGCCGTGTCTCCACTTCCTCCCACTGTACAAAATGAAGCCAAAATTTCCCGGATACGAGCGCTGCCATCTTGTCCTGATGACATCATTTGGAGCCAGAGTCTGTGCAGTAATGATCGGGGGTGGAGCCACGGTATCAAGTTCCCGCCCATACACCCGCCCGACCCAATCAGGAGCGGGTCTCAGCTGTCAATCATGACATTTCAGCCCCTTTTTATAGCATCAAATAACTAATTAAAACCAAACTGATCAGAAAAATGAACACTTGAACAAACATCAGCGTGACAAGAAGTCAAACTGCAGCCAGACAGGAAGTCAGACATAGAGAATCTGGTTAATTTTCAAAATAAAACAACCTGTGCAGACTCCTGATCATATATCACATAACAACAGACAAAAAGGAACAATTTAACTACAATCACCCAGACAAAATGACACCAATATCTGAGGAAATAAGACTGGGCAGGCGAAACGAAAGTCTCAACTTCCTGTTAGAAGAAGAAAAACTTGGTGATGAGGCAGTTTTGTCATTAAAACAAACTTTACTTCACTCTCTTTGTCATATGAGTGGAGCTGCTGGAAGTCTTAAACTAAACATGGCTTCATCAACAGTCAGCATGAATATGGATCTGAAGCCGAGGGGACGAAATCTTTATATGATCATTTGTTATTTCAACACTAAATAATGTTTCCGCTTGGACAGATAATCACAAACCTTGTAGAAGTGCAGAAAGCCGATTGATCTGTGGTGATGGAGCGAGTAGACATGGACAGATGCTCATGATGTCATTACTTCCTTAACAGAATGAACAAACAACACACATATTTATGCCACTGATTCGCTCCTTCAGTTTGTGTTTGCCAGGCAGTGCGTTCATTTTTCATTAGCGCTCCTCTCTCATCATGTAATTTATACAGCGGCGTGTCTCGTGTGCTGTGTTGGAGAGTGAAGTCTCTTTGTGAGGTGTGTGTGTGTGTGTGTGTAGGAGGTGTGTGATCTTGTGTCGTTAGCCTTTGATACCATTCAGTCAGCAGCGAGTGAGTGGGACGCACATGTAGAGGAGGGCTTATCTTTAAAGTCTCTCCAAATCTGACGGTTCTGACGACAGCTGGTCGCCTCGTTCATCCTCCTGATCTCACTGTGTGTGAACCCTCTTCAATACATTCATCTATTATTGGAGCACTGATCATCTCTGTAGATCAGAAACAAGATTACACTGGAGGTGGGAGTGATTTAGCACTCCTACCCTTGTTTGGTGAATGCTGATCTTTGTTGTATTATTATTATTGTTTATTTATTTATGTGACAAAAGAAAGTGACGCCCATACAGATCACACCAAAAGATCACCAATACTCAGCAGATTCAGTAGCCGTTGATATTGATTTGGTTCCAAACATTTGGTCATTGATCAGCTCCACTCTAGAACCTGGATGAAGGTGTTGGCTCCCATTAATCCATAAAATCAGAAGTGGCCACTCGCGGTATTGCAGAGACACTACTGCACATATTCAGTGGGCCACATAACCAGGAAGTAAAGCAGGAAGTAAAGCAGGAAGTAAAGCAGGAAGTAAAGCAGGAAGTAAAGCAGGAAGCTAGGATATTCTTTCTGCGGCTGCATCTGTGGCAGATGATATTTAGTGATTTTTGAATGTAACATGTTTTATTTATGTAAATTCATGAATCTATCTAGATATAAAAATTAAAATAAGAATAATACCTTAATTAATATTCGTTAATATCTTAACGTGGATTGTGTTGAGTTCCATGATCTCCATGAAGTTTTATTTGGTTGGAGACTCCACCTGAGGCAGCGCTCGGCTCGGTGAACACCTCGTCTGGGCTTGCAGCCAGCGGCGCGGCGTGCTGGCATCGGAGTGACGGCGACCCCTCTTACCTCCGAGGTTTGCATACAGAGGAAGCTTATCCTCTTTAATAAACAAACCTGGAACCTAAAATCACAGGAACACAGGAGGGATCATTGCTGCGCCGCTCTCCGTCAGAGAGGGATTATCCCTTTCACTTAGAGCGCTAATTTCTCCTGCCAGGTTCAACTCCCAGCATGCACCAGGGAGATTGTCTGTCTCTCTCCTCTCCTCCTCTCCATACCTGGCTCCCTGACTGGTTTTATCTCTGTGCTGGTGGGAACACAAACCCCGGTGTTTCTTCCTCCTCCTCCTCCTCTTTGATGATGTTTTATGAATTCACTTGGCAGAACCGGATTCCTGGGAGCTCATCGCGCTCATAGAACAGGTGTTGTCAGCGTCTTAACAGGTTGAATGCTCTTTTTTCTTACCTGATGCAAGCCTCATTTTGTCTCACAGCACAGTGGATAGTGACATTTAGCAGCAAACATATTTTACTCTTCTCTGAAGCAGGTCTGTCTTTCTTCACTTTCTGTCTTTTAATTCCAAAAAGAACACACACAGCGTGGAATACAGATGAGATTAAATCAATATGCTTTCTATTTTTTCTTCATAGTTAGCACCAGCTAAAGATGGAAGATTTGTGTCTGTGTACATGAATCCAAAAGATTAAACACATTTTTTATTAACATATAACCAAAATCACAATCTTTCCCTCAGCTTAACCAAAGGGAATCCTAGAGACGGGAATCTGAGACGGGACCCGGACCCTGGATGGATTCTGGTTCGGCAGTCCTGGATGTTGATGTTGCAACTCCAGCATGGTTTATAAAATCAGTCAAAGAGACATGTCTGCGTACATGAATCCTAAAGTTATTGTGCGACTACTTCATTAACAGCCTTTGTGTTAAAAAGAAACATTTGGTTTAATGTTCACGTTTTTTATGTTTTAATGTTCATGTTACTGTAGGCTAAATGTTAAAATACCTGCAGTACTTTTGTACATATAAGTAATAAAGTCAAATAACTTTACCTGCCAACAACACACGCTTATATTATTTACAGTAAGTGTGCTGAACTGAGTACGTTTACACTTTTTCTCCACTACATTTTAGAAGGAAATATTCTGAATTCTTAGACTGTGCAGCAGTTTTACATGTAATTAGTATTTTAAATTAAATTGTTTTGTATTGGAATAATTTGATCATTTCAACCATCACTGACGTTACGTGAGGTCATTGTTTGTGCAGAAGACAACACAGTCACACTGGAGCCAAAGGAAACTAAACTGCATGTCCCATCATCCCCAAAGCACTATGGGACATCCCAGTACTGTTCAGGACCATCAGATCTGTCGGTCTGTGTGTTCATGTTCATGTTGAAACATGTTTGTTTGTCTTCAGCTCTCTGCTGTTTGTGTTTCAGTCTCTCACCTCCTGATAATTCTCACACCTGCTGATGAATTCCATAGCGCCGCACGTCGGCCTATAAATTCTATAAGCCAGAGGTTTTCATGCCGGCTCAGCAGGTTGTGTTTGAAGCTGTAGGGCGAGGACAGAAAGCGAAGACATCTTTTCATTTTGTGTAATTACTGCAGGAAATGTGGGGGCTTATTCACAGCGTTCACACACAACACTTCATTTTATAGGCTGATGATTTAATGTATTTAAAACTGCTTTAATCAATATTTTTATCACCTGACTCTGTGACTCAACAACGTTAGCAATTAGCTAGTGATTAGCTTGTGGAGCCTGCAGCTAAAGAATCAAATATGGACCAAAAGCAGAGCTAACTGTGTGGTAATGTTTTTTTCATAGTTTGTTTCTTCTGCACCCGAGGACAGAAAAACATCTGTCATAGCAGATTTAAATAAATATTTCTTTAAAATAAAGATTTTTTTTTATTCATGGAAGGCTTTAAAACACCATTTAAATGCTGGTAGCTCCTACAATTATTAAGACAAACTGCCATGTGACAATAACACAAACAGCATCAAAGACTGAGATTTAAGACTATTTCTTTCTTTTAATGTCTCTGTTTTATAGATTTTAATTGATTTAAGCATGATGTTCCTTTATTCCACTGGATGTCTTGTTGTCTATAGTGTCTTTGTATTTGTTGTTGTTGTGTTTTTATGCTGAATTGAAAGTCAAATACAGAATTTCAAAGATTTTATTTGTTGATGTCAATGTATTTTGGGCAGAACCTTAATATTTCCTGTAGCACTTCCACCTGCTGTGTTTTTGTCCAAAATGACAGGAGTTAATTAAATGAAACGATGCCGTTATCCGGCCACCTCCTCCTCCCTCTGTGCCTCCCCCCACCTCCCTCCCCTGTCTCCCCCTCTTTGTAAACCTCGGTACGTGAACGCAGCCGGCATCACAAGCGGCCCCGCCGTTATCCCGTCTCCCTGGCTCACCTCGTCGGCTGCTGCTGAGCTGTTTGTTTAGGAATCTGGGCCTGAAAATTGTATTCCATCGACCATGCTCGCTATCAACACACAATTATCTGGGTTAATCATGTGGAACTGTGGCAAATTCACCTGGGGCTCAGGAACTAATGACATTCGCGTCTGGCCCTGCTTTAGTGAAATGGCCTCGGCACCTGCAGCAGGAACACGGAGATTGCCAAAGAAAATTTGGTCTCATTTCGTCCTCCCCTCCCCCCTCACCTGCCTCCTCCTCTTCCACCCTTCCCCCCCTTTCCAATCTCTCTGTCTCTCTTCCCATTTCCATCCCACTTCGCCCTCAGATTTGTAAATCTGACAGGTTTCCTCCTTTAGTTCCCTCTCACACCTTCGTCTCCGGGCGAAAGAGGGCCGCCCACAGTCACGACGGCGGTCTTCTCGCCTCGCCGTGTTTCCAACCTCACTACCTGTGAAACACCTGAACAGTCGACGGAGGAAAAGTGAGGAGGTGACATCGAAGACGGAGATGATATCTCACACAGAAAGTGTGCCTCTGGTTCCGGACAGACAGCGACCCGTGTTCTCACTGTATAATTAAGAAAGTGATTGAGTGCAGTCAGCGGGGTGTTGATGCTCTTTCTCCTCACACTTTTCCCTCCCTCGCTCTCTTCGTCTTTGTCTTCATCGCACACAGTCGTTTCCACCAACTCAGAGGAAGAAGAGGAACTCACTGCTCATAATTATACATCAATACAAACATATGTTTCCCAATCACTGATGCCATCCATGTGTGAAATGGGTGTCACACCGTTGGAGGTCTCATTATTTGTGAAGTGTGCGCATGTCTCCACACTTTGGCGACCACCCACACCGGTCACAGCGACTGTGTAATATACCTCCGCTGCCGTTAATCTCATGCGGGGCTGTTTGCATGCCGAGTGCGCCGAGCATCAGATTCTATTTCCAACAACCCTGGTTTGATGGGAGGTGTGAATCAGCCCTCCCCTGGGGAACACGTCGGTCATCGTGGATGGATTTGTGATTCCCCCCGACAGCCGTAGATGAGCTGTTCTCTTGGGTTTGTTTCTTTTTCACACCTCGCACGCTGAGAAACAAAATGACAGTAGTTAAGGTGTTATCGCTGCCCATTACAGTCACACTTTGAGTCAAGGCCGACTGCTCTTTACGCAGTCAACCATCCGAAGGACTTGGACTCTCACGCTCACCCACTGGGTGACAACTGCTCCAGACTTGAGCTTTAACCACAGAACGTTCATCTAAAAATAAAGTCTGTCTCCAGTTTGCTCACATTAAACTCTGGCGCCAAGAATGTTAATTTCTTTGCCCAAGTTTTGAATAACAACAGAGCTGCAGAGTCTTTAAGGTCTCAGGGTTGGTGTGTCTAATTTGGGTTGTGCTAAATGCTAATTCATTAAGACAAGGCACCATTGAAGCACAATGAAAACTGAAGTGCTATGGATATATTATATATCTGCCTTATGAATCAAAAATAGTGCCCTACATCATACACATACCAGATATTACACATAGCCCTCATAAAACATACAAAGACAAAAGACGTCACGGATTGTACCAGAAACACTAAGAAACAGATGTATAGGACATCGCAGGCAGAGTAGGTTCAGTTCAAATATATTTATTAATATCCAAGAACACAAAGGATTACAGGCTGTTGAGGCAGGCAGGGGTCAAAACAAGGTAGTCCAAACATGCAAACAAAATCCAAAACAAAAACAAAGTCAAAGAAAACAGAGAGGCAGAAACACTGAGAACAAGGAACAGGTGAAACTAATCAGGGCGGGGGCCAGCAATCACTTAAACTGAACCCATGACAAAGAAGAGACGACAGAAAGTGTTTCTGGTTGAGTTCAGTCAGAGGCTGTATACTATTACTGTACTCACGGCTATAAAAGTGTGTTCCATTAAAGGCTTCAGATGACACACAAACAAGTTAGCAGTTAGCATCCAGTACATGCACAGTTCACACCGTTCTGTCTGCAGGAGGTCACATCGGAAACATAACAAACGTCTGAGAAAAAGAATCACAGTGAAATACCTGAAATCAGATTCACAAACAGCCTCTGACAGGCTCAAATAAAAGATATAAACTGATGCTACACTAAACTGTGTCCCACCTTTACCGTATAGGAGCTCATAGAAAGCCTCAGAAAGGATGAGGCACGAGCTCACTGGCATCAGGAGCAAACCAAGACGTCTCTCTGAGCTTTAAATATCGCCGTCTGCACTCGTTTGAAATCAATATATTCGCACACAGACATATTTGGGTGCACAGAATTATATTCGAGGCCACGACTGCAGGGCTAATTGAAAAATGCTCAACAAAAATAATCAAATTTAAAGCTTAAGAATGCATCAGAGCCCACAAACGAGACACACACACACACACACACGCACGCAGGCAGCTCGTCGCTGTGGAGTCCGTGACATGGTTTAACAGTCTCACAGGAGCCATAAAACGCCCCCGAAGGCTTCAAATAATCTCTCCTTTTTCCCCCCACTTAATAGGAGATAATACAAGCGCACAGCCTGATGAATCAATATGCAACAGCAGCTTTAGTTTGATAATTAATACCAGGAATAGATTTGTGATTTGGCAGGGCAGCTCTGATACAACTCACGACAGCCAAAAGTCCCCGTTCCACCCTGTATCCACATCCTACTGAACTAATCTCTTTTTTTTTTTTTCAATAGCGCTAATTCTTTGACTAAAGCCTGTTATCTCATTAAAGGCCCCGCGATGGGATTCGATGGCATCCTGACATCTGTATTCATTCCCCTGGAAATTAGTCCTGACACAAATTTAATGAAAAAACACTCAGAACAGTGGAGATTAGACGTCATGCCAGGAGTCACAGAACGGAGGGAAACATCGTCTCTTTGGTTCTTTTTGGAAGGCGGGATTAGCACCATTCCTTTAGTGCCTCTAAGTTTGGCCTCCTGCTACCTGCTTGTTTAGACTCTTAAGTGGGATTGAGATATTGAGGAGTGCTCTGACTTTCCTCGCAGTGTTTTAGGGCTCGAACACTCGAGCACTAACATCAAATGCTCTTACGGTAAGACGTGGCGAGGCGAGACAAAGAGCGGCAATCCTGGCCCTCCGTAGATAAACCCGCAAACTGAGGACGCCCATCGGCAGCCGCCTAACCCCCCCACCCCACCCCTCGCTCCTTCCACCAGCACCAACTTCACTCCCCCCTTCTTCCCCTCCTGCACCATCACCCTGTGTCGGCTGCGGCGCTGATAATTCCCTCTGTTTGAGATGAAAGCCTTCATGGATGAAAGAATCTTCCTTGCCGTCTCTCTCGTTTTCTTCAGGAAGAAGGGTGAGGACTGAGGGAGAGGTGGAGGAGGGAAGAGAGGAAGTGGATGGGAGTGAAGGAGGAGGAAATATAGGGCGGGGTTAAGCCCAGGTGAGGAGGCTCGATCACACACACCTGATGAAACAGGAGGAGTCAAACTGAATCCACATGATGTCACTCATCCATCAGAACACTGCACGTCAGCAGCAATGCATGCTGACAATTTAGCAGCAGCTAGCATTTGTTCATTTGTAGTTTCAAGTGAACAATTAACATATTTCATTCAAATCTCCTGTTCATTTCAAAAAAAAAGATGCAATAAATGCTGATGGAAATGCACTTACAGTATTTTAATAGATTATTTAGCATGAACTGACTCTTTTTTAAACCTCTGTTAGCCTTGATGCAGCGTTTGTGCATTAGCTTCTGCTAATCAAGCTAGCAAAAGCGAACCATTTGTGCAGCCGACCCAGTAGCCAAAGAAGGACGTTAACTGGACGATTCTGCATGACAACATTTCAAAATTGGGTTACACACAGCAAAGACAGGCAGAAGAGGGAAAAGAAAAGGGATCTTTCTGAATGACTCAAAAGGATTTAAACGACCAGAAAGAAGAAGGAAAATTACAGAAAAGATCCAGAATTCATTCTAGAACTTTAGTTTTTATTTCATTTAATTTAATCTGTTACTCGGTTTGTCTTATTTGTTTTCTAATCACATCTTTTGAGGCCTGACGCATCAACAGCTACTCACCATCTCAGACTTTTTATAGAAAAGCACATCATGGGCCCGAGGACACCAGCATCCCTCCAGGAGGGGTGCACGGCGGCGGTGGAGGTGTGGGGGTGTTGGATTTTACAGCCTGCAGCTCCCAGGTCCTCATTCTGCCAGCCGGGGCAAGGAGAGCCCATATGGCAGCCAAGCGTGGCTCCGGCCAGCTCGGGCTCATATGTATGGAAAACAAGGTCTGGAGAGGGAAGTCACAGGGGGTCACGCTAGTCAGAGAGGCAGCCCCAGGTCCTGGTTCAGGTTAGAAGGTCTTGGTTCAGGAGGAGAGGCTAATTTCTTTTACTTGGCTGAGCAAAGGCCTGAATAATTGCGCCCCCTGGGTTGGCCTCTGGGTAATGTGGAGGTAGAGCGAGTGCTCCACCGTGGAGTGCCGACATGGGAGGTTCAGCTGGTGTCCGGCTCTTAACGGCTGCTCATCATGTTTGTTTCTTAGGTTAGAAACATCCTCATACATTATTATTGTGCTTTACACTAAACTGTGGGCTTGATTTAGTGACATTATGACCAATTCTTATAAAAATATTGATTATAGAATCTTTATTTTTTAATTAAATGGCTAAAAAACCTGAACAAATCTGGTGTAACCTTTGGTGATTGGTGATATTAGCCTACATGATGGCTAATATCATGCTAAAAGATGAGGCTAAAGCTACATGTCCCAGGAAAACATTAGCATCACACTCAGTGACATGGAAATAGAGAAACAGCATTAGCTGTAACCCTACAATATAGTTACTTAATGGTATTGGTATGCTAACTCTTGGGCTTGGAAGTTACATAAGCTAGCTGGACATTAGCTCAATGAGTCAAAACGTTATGACTAATACGTTGTTTTGTTGGTCGTTTATTATTTCAACCTGACTTGTTTAAAAACGGGTCTGACATGATGATTACATCATGCTAAAATACTGAGGCTAAAGCTACATGTCCCAGGCTGAAATTAGCATCATTAGTTGATTAACCAACAACATAAAATACATTCCAGAAGCAAGTTAGTAGGCTATTATATATTTTAATGGTCTGTAACCCTACAAACTAATGTTAATCGTATGCTAACTGTTGGTCTTGAAGTTGTTTGCTGCAGGCTGTAGGTTAGCTGGAGATGCTAACTGCATCTTTAGCTCTTGTGTTTTTGGTTTTTAAATACTGTTGATCCTCCAAAGTCTTTAAATTCTACAACCAAAAGTCACAAAGTAGAAATGAAATTAAACTCTGTAGTAAAATGTGTTAAAGGGAAACACAGAGATGAGTTTGGGGTTTTTAAGTCGGACGTCTGCGTTGCCCCCTGCAGTAATTGCTGTGGACAGTTCTATCTACTGGGCACACAGACCCCCTGTGATGATGTGATGTGGGGGGGGGGCGCTGACAGCTACAACAGCAGCACATCGTCAGTCCTGGAGCCCAGTAATGAATCTGCCACTGAAACCAGCTGATATGACTGGATGGACCCTCGAAGCCCCCTGACTTTGGCGGTGGCGGCCGGCGGCTTGGCGAGGGAGCGGGGGCGACGGATGTTGGAACGTGGTGACGGCTGGGGAAGTGAATGTGACATGCTCAGGTGTAATTACACTCACCTCCTTCACAGCGGAGATGAAGAGGAGAAGGGATGAAGAGGCTGATGAGCAGTGTCAACTCTCTCCCCGGCCTCCCCCTCTTGTCACCATCATAGCGAGGTCTCACTTCTGTTTGCCTTTTCCAATTATCAAGGTGTGACTGTGGGCCTCCTCATACCCCCCCCCCACACACACACACTCTGAATATAATGTAAGTTTCACTGAATTTAAAGAAAAAAACAAACATTTTCTTTTGTTTGTCAGGAAAATTAAAAAAGTTGAATTAATTATCACTTTCAGATTCCTCTCCTGGTTCCATCTTCTGCTGTCGGACATCATAAAGACTAAAGAAGGAGTGATTCGATGAGGTTCTCCTGAGACAACACTGCCCTCTGGTGGCTGCTTTGTGTCTTACCCCCACTGTGAGGCGAGGTCTTCCTGTCTGAAAATGGATTATGACAGTTTATTATCGTCTCCACCTGATGTGGTCATGACGGGAGGGTCTGCTCACTCTCGACCCTTCAGACTCCTCAGCGGCAGCCCGGCAGCCCTCCCCTCCTCGCTTTAGTCAAAACTGATTCATCAGTTCTAATAAAAGAGCAGAGCGGCAGAATGATCACAGCAGGATCTGTTAAATCGATTAGACAAATCTTTTATAGCAACCACCTTCAGAAATCAAGGACTTTAATCATCCTCGCTGATGGAAGACCTCCTGTCAATCATAACGTCTCTGATCAAAACTTCCTTAAATGTTTCTCTTCTTCTTGAGTGTTGGACCATCAACTGTAAATAAAGATGGCCGACATGAGAGCTCCCTAAAAGTGAAGCCAAAACATCTGGATGGCCCCCTGCTGGCTGGCTGCAGTATAGCATAAACCCCTCCCCCTCCATGTTAGCAGATGGGACATGGGCCAAACTAAAAACTCAAAGTACACGTCAAATACATT
>JBBPCS010039279.1:0-20740 GCA_037974645.1 Hollardia meadi
TGTGTGTGTGTGTGTGTGTGTGTGTGTGTGTGTGTGTGTGTGTGTGTGTGTGTGTGTGTGTGTGTGTGTGTTTCTCACTTCCAGAACTCCTTTTCTGATGAACTGGACCGTGAATAATCCCTGGAAATAAAAAAATAATTTTAAAAAACTCATTCACTTTCAAGTGAGTTGAAATCAAATTATAATTCTAAACAATTCTTAGCCATTGTTTTAGCTTTGGATCAGTTAAGTTCTTTTCAGTGCAGGTTTAATTTTGTGCCACGCAGAAAAGGGATGTTACTGTCACTGTTTTTAAATCATTATTATTCAAATGCACGTCAAATTCACTTCCTTTATGAGCGTTAGATGAGAGGATCGATACCAATCTGAAGAAATAGTACGGAAAATTATAGCCCGACAGATACTGGGTTTTTGAGGCCGATGATATCAACAATGAAATCTTTTGATGATACATCAGACAACTTTTTACAGTTTAAAAGTGAACTTGTCAAATGATCTCAAACCCAGTTTGGCATTTCTGTCTTCTCAATTTTCTGTTACTAAATCGCCGACATGCACTGTACACTTTACTGATATATTGGCACTAAGATAATATCAGCCCATTTATCAGCCTACCTTTACAGCACATAACCCCCATGTGTCTTTTCATATTTCATTTTTTGCAGTATAATATAACATGTCAATTAGTGAACTTTAGGAGTGCTGGTTCCCTTTTTCCAGTCTTTATGCTACTGTGCAAGATCTAACTTCTCATCTAACTCGCCATAAGAAAGCAAATATCAGTCAGTGTATTTCCCAGAATGTCAAACTATTACTTTAATGTGACATTTTCCTACTATTTGACACCCCACTTGGTTTTTTTTTTTCAACCAGTCTTTTTAAAGTAATGGTTTTCTTTTCTTCTCCAAACACCCATGGCAATAATTACCTGAGTTTTTATTACAGTAACAACTGTACTACGCTGAACACATGAAAGCATGGGTGTGCACCAAAGCCAAGAATAACGGCATTGTTATTATTTTTGTTATACATCACATTATTATGGTGATAAATTCCCAATATGCACTTGTGATAATTCACCCCGTGCAACTTGATAATAAAGATGCAACTTACCAGTGGGTTGTGTTGATGTTGTTTAAGAAGGACCAGTTGGAGTTAGGTTGATCCAAGTCGTTGTCCTCCATATTTGTTAAAGGCAGTGTAACATGACTCTTAAGGGGTTGAGAAAAGACAGAAGGTGAGTTTCATGATGCACACTTGTGCACAAAATGTTAAAATGTGGAGGTGAATTCATCTTATGCTTCCTATGAAGCCAGTAAGAAAGCAAAGAGCACACTGCTAATCAAATGCAGACGTGCTAAACAAACCAGCACTGATTCATAACAAAGCAGGTCTCACCAGTGTTCCACCAGTTGTCACATGAGGCCCAGGGCAGAGGGGTTTTGAAGGAGTTATACAGGTAGAAGATAAACCAGGCCAACACTATGATGTGGTAGATGCTTAGATAGGTCACAAGCACTTGGGACGCGATCCCCACCGCTGCAGGATACAAGTAGGTTTTCACACATTTAGTGTCTGGCCGCTGTCTGCTTCTATATTATGCATCAGTTACAACTACTCAGTGCCAGTTTGGTTCCCACAGTCTCCAACACTGAGACATAGGGACATTATGTGCCTTATATTCTTGCTGTTGCTTCACTTCTGAAGCACAGGCCACAATCAAAAATATTCTCTTCCACTTAGTATTCATTGTAATGTATATCCTGAGCAACTTTGCCTGTTTGAAAATAAGGGGATGGGGAAAACAAGTTTGACAGTGAATGCACCAGGGATTCACAAGGCAGCTATTTAAGGAGGGCTGGTTAAAAAAAAAAGGCTACATCAAATTTAAAGCTGAGCTGAAATGAAAAATGTCTTTTTAACCCTTTTAGATTACATCCACAGTCATATTGTGTCCCTATTTAACAATATATACCAAAAAGTAGTTTTTACCCTGTAACATGGGGCATACCTTCCTCCAGGCGGTCACCCCGCTCTCACTGGTGTACTGGCCCAACGCCGTCTCCAGGAAGAACAGAGGGATGCCAAGGAAGAAGAGGAAAACAAAGTAAGGGATGAAGAAGACGCCTGCAAATACAGATAATGATGAAGAAGAGTCCCGTTTGTGATGTAAGACAGAAGCTCCACAAATGTTTGCATGCCGCACACTGACAGATAAACATAAACCACAAATCCTCCACATATTCAAGATTTTCCAAGTTGATTATGGAAGTGAAATTATAGTGAGATTATACAGTTTTCCATGTGACTTGTGGGAAATCTCAAGGACAATGTCTAAAGAATAAAAGAACCAAAGCAAAACAACAGTTTTCTTTCAGAGATTAAATCTAGATAAAATGGGATATTATGAAATGTTTTCTGACTATGATGACAGTGGAAACCTTTTGTATTCATAGAGAATATTCACACATTTTATTCAGTCTCAGCAGCCATTTATTCTATATTACAGCGCAGAGATATGGAAAATGCAAAACATTTCCAAAGCCAATGATTTCTGCAGACATGGAGAAAATAAACTCCATTTTGTTTGCCCATTTTCCCCTCGGCTGAACCCCTTCCTCAGGAATTCCCTTATCTGGCGCAGGACCCCCACTCGCTGTTTCTTCAGTCATAGTCTCTCAGTCTGTTGCATGCACACATAAACAGGTAAAAATGCAATTAATGTATGCAGATATAGAGAAGAAGTCTTCAGTTTAATTGACAGTTCTCGTATTCGAATTACTCACAAGGCAGTATCTCATGTTTTGGTTAAGTCAATGCCAAATGAAAGAGGCTCTGGCAAAACAAACATTGCCAGTAAATGACTTAAAAGAAATCATCGACTACCTTGCGCTGAGAATTGCAAAATCTAATACATAATGAGGCAATTCAATATTTCTGGTGTCTTAAAAGAGACTTGAAAAACACGCAACTCACCCGTGAGCTTGATGTGTTCTCCGACAGTAAAAATTCCCTGACTGACTTGCCAAAGCTTGGAGAAAATATTTACTCTAAAGAGGGATGTGTCCTGAAGAATAACACACTCACACACATACACGTACACACACACTGGTTGTCCCCCATCGACATAGAAAGTTTGGTGGAAGAGATGTTCGAATATTTAAGTGTAACACCCTTTTAGTTAGTGCTGTGGATTATTATCAGGCCGTGTCTAAGTAGGTCTCTAATGTAATTTATTACACAACAGGTCAATGATGTCATTCCACGGTCTGTTAGGACATTTCTGAATAGCAGACCCGTTATGAATAACAGGCTGTTGTCATGGTCACATTTCTAATCAGTATAATGGGGCGCGTGAACACATGAAAGAGCATATTGTCCATACCAGAGACAGTTCAGAAATGCAAGGTTACTTTATTGTAACCCTTGTTCTATAAGCGCAGGCGAGCCCTCTACTGGACTCTATGGGTACAGTGGGTGGAGCCCAATAAATGACCGCCCTGCTGCGACAAAAATCGGCCCACCACACCAAACCTGACCGGCTATGGGTAGGCCTGGGTCCAAAACACTTGACCTAGGCTGCCACAGCTATAATCACAGGTGTCAACACACAGTCAGCGCCCCGTAGAGCCTATGCCCCGAGTCACAGGGAACCCGGGAACATGTGGTCACACACAATGCCCAGAGACAGCAGAGGATTTCAGCTGCAGTTTCAACTGACACCTATACATTGTACCCATTTTTCACAAGCTGCATTTCTGCTGAATATTCTGACACTAAAATGGCATTTTTCAGAAAAACCAATCAGGAGAAAATTTACTTTTGACAAGACCTGCCTCAGCAACACACCGTCACCACCTCGAGATCTGTAGCGAGCATATTAAGCTAGCAGATAAAAACAATTGGCAAAATAAGGTGATAACATTAAATTTATGACTGTAATTTTGAGGGCCTTTAATGTTGACATGGACAAGGAATGACCCTCGGATGCAAAGATGGCGCCTGTATAATCTATCCCTTGGTTTGGTTCACAGGAAACTGAGCATCATCATGGTATATTGGTAAGAATATAGAGGGGACAACTGATGGTTCCGTTTGAGCCATTTATTGCCACAATGCACACATGTAGAGCAACAAGAGATGATGAGGCTTGACAGTTATGGTTTTCTCTATAAATGACAAACAACACACACAATATAATTACAATACAATTAACCAACATATAACGTCACAATGCATTAGGTACCTCACAAACAATGACTGTTGGTACTCTAATCAAGGGGAGAGGGGTAGGCCTACCACTGGTAAATTACAGAGTACGACATAACAAATAACATTATTTTAACAAGCACACACAAACAGATTAGGTTATGTGGATAATTGCATATTCATCAAGAACTAAAATGATCAAATCATGTCCAGTGTGCAATTACACACAATATATACCTGTAGTCTCAAGGCAAACAAGCAAGGTAACGATTATAGCATCTAGAAGTATATAGTGGTCAAACATTCAATTACATCCAACCCACAAATAACCATTAAAGTACAACAACATATGGAAAAAGTAGTAAACTCACATCACGCATAACCATAGGTGTGTATCTGAAGCACAGAGATGTGGTTTGTGTTGCTGCCAGCCAGAACAAAGGAAATGGGCAGGATAGACTAGGAGTGATAAGGTGTGAGTGAAATCAGCTGGGAATGGGTGGATCTATGCCATGGAAATAGGTGGAGGACTGCTGAATAGTGTGACTCTATGCTACAGCGCCTATTCAATCCAATGAGAATGGCTTGCTTGCATGGCGCACATGCCAAAAAGGTTTTCTAGCTTACGGGTTTAGTTCCTGGTTATGCGCCCCACTGAGTATGCACAGTAAATTGGTAGTATATATATGCGGATATTTATATAGGAAATTTGCTCCAACGTGAGTAGCTCCAAAAGTGCCTGTGGGGCCCTAGCGGTGGCTTGCTTACAGACCTTGCTTGCCCCATCGTCACATCAACCACTGCAGCCAATGCACTGCAACTGTTTGACCAAACTACAGCAGATTTTGATGAGGAAAAAGAATGAATGGAACATCAAAGATGGTATGCATAGATTCTGATCGTAAACTGCAGATCATCTAGAAGTCCAACAATATGATCTGCGATCTGCGAATATGAGTGCGTTCTTAAGGCGATTACAGAATATAGGATTACGGATGTAAAGAAAAATGTACATTGGATGCCACTATTATGTAATTATTCATTATTAAAAAAAAGGAAAGAATATTTAAACCACAAAAACATAACAGGATTTCCCTGAATACTCATTAAATGTGTAAAACCTTATAAAATTTTGTGTTTCATTAAAATCTTTTGCTGTCACAGACTAGTACAATCCAATGAGACCATCTATGCAATATAATTTGCTGCAATTCTGTCAAAATCATCAAACCCTCCTGGCTTCCTCCATCATCATCTTCTCGTATTCGTTCTCCCTGTTGTCCCTGTTCGGCTGCGCCTGTGCCTCGAAGATGACGCGTTTACACAGTGTGAGAATTGGCTTCTGTGGTCGAGCCTGACGCAGATCGCTGGATGGTGTGGTCATCTCTTGGCCATGCTGATTGGCAGGAGGGAAATACAATTAAAATGTCATGAAACATAGTCATGCACCCACAATGTTACAGTTGTGTTAAGTGCTGAGAAAAAAGATATTAATTATATTTGAAAAAGAACACTTGAATCCGCTCACCTTACACAGTGAGATCAAAATGAATGCTGGGATGCATATCAGTGGAGTGATGATAAGTAGACTGCCCACCATGGTGCCCCAGGCACCAGGTGTATACCCATAAACCATGACAGATTGTCTTTGTGTCAGGCTATACAGCAGCGTGAACTAGTGGACAGGAAATTTCAAGTTAGAGAAGTTAGATGTAAAACAAGTGCAATGGTCGAAAGTGGAATGAGAGATGTCCTAAATTAATAAAATAAAATTCCTATGTGATGATAATAAAACTTACACTGTGTGGCAAATTAAGTTCAATATTTTCTCACCTGTTAGCTCTGTTTTGGTCTCCACCAAGAAAAAGGAAATATATTGCTATTTAGCTGCTAAATGTTTTATTTTCTTTACAAGCTAGTTGCTATCCTTCCCTGTCAGCACTTTGGTGGTAGGCACAATGGGTTTATAAGAGATTGTTTTGCCAGAACAAGGTTGATGAGAGTGGTGAGAGTGAATCAGAACAATAAAGTTGTGGGCCAGCAAACAAAAACAATGAGCTCAAAGATGCTAAAACACTACGTAGAGCTCAGGGAAGCAACAGGGTTAGGTGTTAATTCTGTGGTAATTCATCACTGTGTGCAAAACCTTTCACATTACACACAATGAACATATCAATTGGGAAGGAATTTCAAAATCATATTTCAACACTATGCGGTACACACAACTATACAATGGTGAAACATTGCAAAAAATAAATTAAAAAAAGGTCAGCAGTAATGTTAAATTGTATGTGATTTGTGTGGTTTATACATACAAAAACACCAGAATGCTCCTTTAACTGACAGACTGACTTACGGATTATTAAGCCGACTGTACTTTCTGATCACGTACTGATCATGTCTGCCGTGAAGTGTTTTGTTAATATGTGAGCTATAGCATAATGCTAAGTATTCTGAGTTATAAGGTAGGAAAATAATGTATATCACTGAAAACATGAGAGGAAATAGACATTAAAGCAAAGAGGTGACGCAGGTGTGAGTATCTTACTCCACAGAGGAGCGGCGTGATGAACAACCAACAGTACTTCAGCACGGGGAATGGTGGGTACCCGATCATGTCCTCAATGTTGTCACAGAAACGGTCGGCACCTGCAAAGTCATGGACAGGAGGAGCTGGTCAATCAAAGGGAACAAAATGGTTTGGGGGGAGATGGAGAATAAGCTTTGTGACATCAAGTGGTATCAAAATACAGATTGAAGTATTAAAAACTGTGTGGGTTTAATTTAAAGGTCTGTAAAATTCTTCTGTGTACATCCTAAATATGTACAAAATACAGAAGTATAATAATCATTAATAATTCTGTCTAATTTTCTGAAACACTACCAGCCTTAATTTTGGTTTGCATGGGTTACATGTGATGGAGAATAAGTGAACAATTGGTCAGGAGGGAGAGAAGAAGAGGAGGAAGGTATCCAGGGAAACCAAACTCCACTTTAATCTCGGTATGAAATCAGCTGCTTCAAATGAGGAGGAAAGGTGAGGTAAGGAGGAGGAGGAGGAGAAAAGGGAGCAAGAGGAGATAGAGATGACAAAGCTGCTCACCTTGAGCTGCTGAAGAGAGGAGGAGAGGAGAAGAACTACAGAAAGAAGGAAAGAAATTTAAAAAAAAACAGGAGGAAACTGATATGAGGTAGGTCAAGGACATAACCTGGCTGATGGAACAGCATTAAAAGATTCATTTTTTGCAAATGCACAATAATAGTTTCTTTCCACATATAACTCTAACTCTGAAGAGGAAGAGAGGCCAAACAAATGGCTAAACAACTCAGCAGAAAAGCAGAAACTGATTGATATCTCACTCTGCATCAGTTTGCAGCAGAAGATGTGGAGCTGGGCCCTAATTCCAGAACAAGTAACAGATTACATGTAATTGGGATTACATGAACATGATGAACAAAATCTTTACTATATGAGCTGAAAGACAAATATGAGACCAGAGGAACTCTCTACCCACATGTTGTAATTTAGCCAGTAATACTGCTGATGATGAAGGTGTGGGAAGCAGTGAGAGCTCAGAGGATTTTAAAATGATGGCAGAGGAAGACTGGGATATGGAAAAGGAAGATAAACATTTGTAGTATTGGCAATGGACAAATCATATACAGTAGCAAGACACAGGCCATGCCTGGAATTGAATATCCAGAGAAAAGAAAAGGGTGGTGTATGTGGTGTATATGCAAAGTAATGAGAGGACTCATGTTTTGAAAACTCACTCTAAATATTCCAACACAAAAATTAACAAAGATTCCAGCTATCTTTTCAATCTCGTCAAAATGTCCTTTGTTGTTTTGTTGGTTGAGCTCTTTTCCTGTAAGTGAGTCTGAATCTCAGAGATTTTATCAGAAGCTGGTTTCTTACAGATAAGATAATGCAGACACAGTGAGTTGATTACAAAACAAATGCTGCTGTTGAGACTGCATAAGCTCAAGAAATATTAATAAGTACCTTTTCGTATCTAGTGTGAATGTTGATCACCACTAATGATGTTGATATTGTGTAGATAGCAACACTTGATATACCTAAAAGCAGAGGTTTAAAGAGTACTAGAATATTATACTCAAGTAAAAGTACTGTTACTTGAAATGAACTCTGAGTAAACGTTACTGCGTCTTACATTTTGGAAATTATGCTGGGTTGGGGGGGTGTTATATAATGTCACTGTTACATTAACAAATTCAAAGTTTCTTTCAATGATGATACAACAACACTAGTGCAACAACATCAAGCCACTAAGCCCTTACGTCCAAACCAACAATAAACTCCATTTGTTTAGACAGATTTTGCAGCCTGTCCACATACCACTGATTATCAACTACAAATATACAACAGCCTTCCTCTGTTTAGCCTCACAGTTAACCTGAAAAGAGTACAAAACTGAGACAATTAAACACATGACCAACGAATAAATTAAACCATTTGTGGACACCGCTGTAGGTGCAAAAAGCAAAATACAGAAATTAAATAACTGCCATCGTGCAAGAGCGCTGCAGCACACCGAATAGCACGCACGCACACACAACACTACGTTACAAGTGGATGTACTCTGTACCTGTCTGAATGTCAGTCTGTCAGCCTGTCCACCCTCAATCTGCTGGTTCAACTTCTCTGCTTGACCACTCTCGTGCATATAATAACCAGTCCACTGTCTCACCATAACTAGTCCATTTAGCCTCTCTGTCCCATTATAACCAGTCCATTTAGCCTCTTTGTCCCATTATAACCAGTACATTTAGCCTCTCTGTCCCACTATAACTAGTCCATTTAGAGGCTCTGCTGTCACAGCTTTGACAGAAATAGAAAGAGCAGAAAGTCCTCACACACCTCACTGAAGAAGTTCATAAGCAATGTAGCAAATGTAGAAATCACTGGATCCACCATGAACATTTTAGCTATCAGCATTTTGCCAGTCCACCGTCGCCTGTTAATCATGTAACATCAGGGTGTTTTTGATATGTGTCCCTTAGCGTGCTCTTTGGGTGGTGCATTAAATAAGTGATTGAATGAGGTAGATGGGGCCACTTTTTTTTAACTACGCCGATATACAATAATGCTAACCTCAACCTATGATGACCTCATCCTTAATTTTAGGGTATTATTGTTTTTACACAGTAACGGATTCACCTTGAAATGTAGTGAAGTACAATACTTGTTATAAAAAGTACTTAAGTAAAAGTACAGTTCCTGATTTCAAAAAATACTGGCTTAATGACTTAAAAAAAACTACTTAATTACAGAAACGTGAGTACATTTAATTCGTTACTTCCACCCCTGCCTAAAAGCAAAAGGCTTCAGATATTTAAACACAGAAGAAACACATTTTCAGAAACTTCAGAAATATTTTGTGTGCAGCAATAGTTCAATGTTAGAGTAAATAATAAAAGGCATCATGTATTGCAATGATAACAGCTAATGGTGGGACTTACCATATACCCAGGCAATGACAATGGTCTCACAACAGGCAATGAAGAGGAGAGTGATTCCACTGGCACCGTAGGTGTCAATCAGCTGAAAGAGGACTATCCCCCCCTGAAACATGAGTAGCAAAAACAGTCCATGGCTCATCATTGAAGAGATTATCTGCCACAAAGAAGTTCAGGCTGTGTTTTTCTACTTGACTCGCTGCACAGTACCCTTCCCTATACAGCAATTTCCTTTGACATAGTGCCCATATTTAGACATAAATACTGACCCAATTATCTGATTTTATCATTGTTCTTTATGCCATTTTCCATCACGCACACTCTTCCTTCTGCTTACCTCTGTGATGAGTGGCAGCCCCAGTAGAAAACAGACAACAGCGATGGCCAGGACCAGTAGCTCTCTGGCACACGGCCTCCTGAGGTGACGTGGGAACATGTCAGTGATGGCTGTGGCCAGGCTCTCCACACACACAAACTGGGAATACAGAACTGAAAGTTTAGCTTATTTATATAGACAATATGCCGTCGGAACACTGTATATGATGCATTACATACAATACCTGAGTGTCCAGGCCCAGGAAGAGGATCATGAGGAAAAAGAGCACAGCCCAGAAGGATGAAACTGGCAGCATTGACAGAGCCTTTGGATAGGCTATAAAGGCCAGACCAGGACCTGCAGAAAGCACATGAATGTATCTATCAAAGCATGATAGTGTGTCGCAATTTTAAGGAATCTTAAAGTTTAAAGGCAAACATTTGTTCCCATTATTTCTGATTTGAGACCCCTTAAAATGTCTTCTGAACCTCTCATCAAAGGTTAGAGCCCCAGTACGGAGTTGTGTTGACCTTTAACCTCTTGCCTAATCATTTCATTTGAAGGATTTTTCCAAACCTGAAGACATGGAAGAATCTAGCAGAAAAAAAAGCTAAGTTAAACATTTTCTTATCCCTTTAATCATCTCATGACATTTCAGAATTTTTCTTTATCTTTAGTTTATCTGCATAGCACTTTCACTGCAGAGATGTGTTCCAACTTGTTTTCCAAAATAGGATAAAAAAGAAAAAAACAGAGGGGATCTATTACAAAGAAACAAAACCAAGACAAACAACAACAAAACAACAACAAAATTAACCAAAAAAATATGAAAAAGTAAAAATGTTTTAACTGAGTGTGAACATAAGTTGCCATCTTGTGGACATTGTTGGTTGTTGTCACCACTGCAAGAATAAGAGCCACAAGGCATTAGAGCTGCAACGGTTATTCGATCAATAGAAAATTAAACAACTGTCTTGATAATTGAACAATAAGAAGAAATTTGCTGTTTCTATCTTCTTAAATTTTAATAGTAAATTAATCAATGATGAAAATAATTAAAATAATTGTCAGTTGCAGCCCAAAAATACATAAATATTAATACAGCAACATTTTTTTTAATTTACCCACCGGCAGAAACAACTTCTTCTATCGGTAAATCCAGTTGATAGGCCATGAATCCAAGCAGTGAGAACACAGCAAAACCAGCAAAGATACTGGTGGCACTGTTCAGACAACATAGTGCCAGGCAATCTCTGCAACACACCAAGAACAAAAAAGCCTGAACTGTAAATGTGATGATGTACTGAGAGCGACATGTTTTTGTGTAAGGACACTGACCTGTAGCAGTTGTTGTTGTATTTGTTGTAGCTTCCCAGAGAGGTCAGTACTCCCTGGCACACGGCATAGGAGAAGAACACTTGAGTCCCTGCATCACACCACACCTGCAGTGGGTAAGAGATTGACTTTAGAAACATTTGAGAGGCACCTTGAAAGCTTACATTGTTAAAATAACGGTTAGGGTTGGGGCATATCTTTTCCTTTTTCAGGTCAAAACAATCAACCAGAACTGTCCAAGAACTGACAGCTTTGCTTTATGCAAGCATCAATAATTGATACAATCTTTCTGCTTGTGCGTTGAAATGTACATTATAGATACAGAACGTCCTCTTTTTTTCTTTCTGTGTCATTGCATTCACAACTGAGGAGTGATTGTGCGCCCAATGTGCTTTGTTTAAATTCAGGTTTTTGGGTGTAGGCGGGTTTGTTTATGTCTATGAATGCCTGTCTACGGGCCCTCTTTCTGAAAGCATCTGGTTACCATTAGCGGCACCACAGTGTTGTGAGTCTCACCCATTGACTGTGTATAAAGATGGACTACATGAGCACTCCCCAAAAGTGAAGCCAAAACATCTTGATTGCCCCTGGTGGTGGGCTGCAGTACAGGTCATAAATCTCACCCCTTAATGTTATCAGATAGGACATGACAAATAAATTTTTCCCAAGATTAATCTTTTCACGCAGATGTATTTTAAAGTGTTCCTTTTTCTTATCATTTTGGAGTTAATGAGTTTGTATGAGCAAGACTTCAATACCTTGGCTCCACTGCCCGATCAGTACTGCGCACACTCTGGATCCAAATGATGTCATTAGCACAAGATGGCAACGCTCGTATCCGGGGGTTTTTGGCTTCATTTTTGTACAGTGGGAGAAAGTGGAGATGCACCATTCATCTTAATTTATCTCAATGGTGTCGCCCCCTCAAAGACAAAGTTGGCATAGGTCCAAAGCAATATAGAGGCCCTTATTCTGGCCCCATGGTGGGCCAGCCTTGGTCTTCACATTTGACACTGGACAAAGAGGAAACTCTTGTGTCCTTAGAAGCAGGCTTTTTATTGTGAAGTCCAAAACAAGACACATTTACACATTAAACATTTACCAGAACTTTCCTTTGTGGTTCAAGGAAAAAAAGATACTTGCATGCTTAAGCAAAACTCATTAGGAACAGGCCTATTTACAGATCTGTTTTTAAGAGCATCTGGCATTGCATAACTCTGCTTTGTGGCCCATGTTCACACTGGTTCACCCTGACATTACTTCAAATAATGTTCTCACAGTTTTCCCCTTGTTTTCTTTCATGATTACAAACTACAATTCCCACAGTGGTTCAGAGCTGGATGTGTAGCGCCTTTTTTTAAGGAAAAGGTGAGATGATCAGATACATCAATTCAGATAGAAATTCTGTCAAAAAGACAAAGACTGGAAGAGAAAACAAACCCTGTCAAAAGGAAATATTACTGGGTTCTCTTCTGATCTTTGTGCACCATCACCTCGATAAGTCTAGATTTCTTTCATCACCACTGTCAGAATTGTTCATACAAATACATGCATGCACGCACAACCGCATGTCCACAGAAGAAGAGGAAGTGACCCTGAACCTCCCACAAAGATAAGTCCTGCAGACTTAATCCTCCGGTGATTACATATGAACCCTGACGCTGAGAGTCACGCTGTGAACTTTCAAACAGTAGACATACAGAGAGAGAGAGAAGCAGAGGGAGGGAGAAGGGTGACGTTCAAAAAGACCCCCTTTCTTTAGTCGTAGTTGCTGTCAGAGCATGCCAAATGAAGAATTCACCCTCTGTCCGATTCCCTATTCAGTGTAGAAATTACATCATCATGCGTGAGTGAATAAGAGATCTGCTGTAGGAATGTAATACAGGGTGCTGTTTTTTTTTTAATGAAAATAAAAATAAGTAATTTGCAATGATAGTAAATTACTGACTTGGTTTCAGCTTCAAGCAAGTAATGTAGACTTTTTATACCCTCAATATGTGTGAGAAATTCCCCTTGGAGAGCACTGTTTTTTCTGTGTATGTTACTGTGTACTCAAGGGGAAAGCTTTCTTTAATGAACTTATCACTGACAAATGATGTTGGTTTGCTTTTCTTGTTAAGCCTCTGTCTTGGGACCGGAAAACAACACTCAAGGCAAAGAGAAAGGAAGGGGTGGGTGGGAATAACAGGACAGGTATTCATCCTTTCCACTGTATTCAGAGGAATCTAACAGACAGAGAAGTATTGTGAAATAAAGAGACAGATGATGCTCTGGCTTGTTGTGAGGCCAATGCTCTCAGTTCTAATGATGGAGCACTGACTTGTACTACATGTATACTTTAGAGTAGGCCTATTTTAGAGAACTGCGCATTATGTTTGTAATGGTGTATTTCAGCAGCAAATGTTGTTACAAGAACAGTTGATTATGACAGTTAGTTCTTACATCTGGATCAGTGATCTTGCTGAAGTCAGGGGTGAGGTAATATCTCAGTCCCTCTGCAGCTCCTGGTAGTGTCACTCCACGGATGAAGATGATGAACAGCAGCAGGTAGGGAAATGTAGCAGTGAAGTACACTACCTGCAAACACAGAAATTGCACGCAAACAGATTTTCAGGTTTGGATGGGTTAGGGTGCAGAATGGCAACACTTTTACAGACTGTCAGTGAACGCACCAATCATCATCTGTTTGACCCGAAGCGTGCAGCAACATATTTACCAAATAAGGATATGGCTCTTACGGTCATCTTGGGCTTTAATTATTTTTGGACCGTTAACTCAATTAGCGGTGGAGCTAGTGGCATTACAGCTGACTAAAGTCTGACCAGATCTGCTACCTCAGATCAAGGGTGAGTCACTGCAGGCAACAGGGCTCAGCACAAACTACAGGTGTATCTGTGGTTGACATAATCATATCCACATCAAATAAAAGGTTTGGAGAGTAGGATACTTGGTTTTGCAAAGCAAAAGTACTTCTGCTTGAGTACAGTTTTTCCCTACTCTGACTCCCTCTGACTATGTCTGCATTGCAGTTGTAGGCCTACAAAAGACAGTCAACCCCCAGCACCCCTGCCCCCCAAACAAATCTCACTCCAAAATAAAGACAAAAATTGGCAGCCCTGATTTCCTATGTTCCTTTTTTTTTTTTACATTTACCTTTTTACAAATCCAGCAAACGTAAAGCAACATTATTCATTTGGAGTCATGTTTCTGGCCACCTGCCAACTGCAAATCCAGTACTCACTCTGCTATTAGCTCAGATTTTGGTCTCCACCAGCTCCTGTGGGGAATATCTGGCTCTTTAGCTGCTCGATGCTCCCCTATGCTAACCAGCTAGTGGTTAATTTTGTGTGTCCGCCGTTTGGTGCTGGGCTGGTAGTGTAAAGTGGGTTTATCTGAGTCAAAACACATTTTTTCACTTTCACATTTTAGTAATTTCATCTATTGTCAATATAAAAGAATATATATTAGATCAGTTAAAATAGTTTAGCTTTCACTCCTGGATGGTGACACCTGTGTTTACCGGTAGTAACAGCAAGTAGATTTTAATATCAGGTTATGGTAAATAGACTTCTGTTTATACAGCGCTTTTCTTTCTACCACCCTGCCAACCTACTCCTTAGGTTGGCACCATGCATGCCATGGTGAACCTTCCAATTAATGGACGAGCCGCTCTACATCTTGAGCCACAGCCATTCTGTTCCAAGTTCCCTATATCAACCACTGGGGTAAAACAAAACAAACATGCCTCAAACAGCGACTTTGTCAAAAGGACAATGAAAGAAGAGCAACTCCAGTATGTGTTTACAGTGCAACCAAAGAAACCGTGGATGAGAGGATTGTTTTAATAAAGAAGACTCCCCCCACTGTGGTCTCAAATGCCAATGCTGCATTCAATCAGACAAAACAAGAAAATGCTGAAGCAACTGTGATGGAAATCTGGGAGGTTGAGGAAAAGAGAGATAAAGGTGAGTTGGATGGTGCGCAATTCAAAACGTGAAGTTTAGCTGAATCCTAGAAAGAAAAGATGATTACCTAAAGGCATATTCCCAATATTGCCAAAGAGTGATGTGACTTTTCAGACTGGATATGGCTTTGCAGTCACTTATTTTTGGACTGCTTAGATTTATTTTGTGACCCATTAGGTTAGGGTTAGTATTAAGTATGTAAGCTGAAGGAGTACTTGCCTTTCCTGTGGATTTGATTCCCTTCCAGATGCAGAAGTAACACATGACCCAAGCAAGCAGAAGGCACAGAGCCAGATCCCAGTGTATCGTTGTCACTGACATGTCATCTGACATTCTTAACACTCGTCTACTGTGGGAAAAAGATGAGAACATATGTGTGAACACATATATACAACTTCAGACTCTGCAAATAACATGCAGAACAATGGCTGAACAGATGGCCAATGCATACAAACACACTCTGTTTTATCTTTTGAAAGCTTTTCCCCCAGTGCAAATTAACACAGCACGCTACAAATGTGTCATGATTTAACATCATGAGAAGAATGAACTGAAAGCCATTATTCCTTTCAGTGCATACATGACAGGAAACAAATTCAAATGCTGTAAAAAGGGCCAAATCTGCATCATAAATAAAGATGTTTAAATCTGTCTTGGTTTACTTTGGACTGTTTCGGTTTAAATTATAAAAGCTGCAGAGGAAAGAGCACATATTGTTCTCATTATGCAGCAAAGCTGTCTGTAGCTGAGTGTTTTCCCAACAACAAATCAGCAGAATATCATGTGGGGAGCAGCAGCTAAAAGTGAGAAAAAATAGGGAGGCAAAATACTTTTAATCAAACTTTAGAAATTGAATAATGTGTTGTGACTGGCCATTCATGGCTTCTGAGGAATGTAACTGTTTCATGTCCCCAGCTATGTTGCTTGATGCCTTGGTTCACCTTTTGTTGGTTCACCATTAACACTCGTTAACTAAAGCACTTCCTCTTGGTATCTGGGAAGCATTAAATGTTATTGCTGATGTTCGTCCCAAAGGCAACCAGACTGAGGAGGACGACATCACTTTCCAAGCTTTGTTCGTGTTTTAAGAGGATAAGATTGTGAGTGTGTGTGTCTGTGTGTGTGTGTGTGTTTCTCACGTCCAGAACTCCTCTTCCGGTGAACTGTTCATCATGAAAAGGTTAGTTTCATTTCTGGGAATATAAAAAAAATGATAATTCCGAACAATTCTTAGCCATTGTTTTAGATTTGAATCAGTTAAGTTCTTTTTTTTTTAATGCAGTTTTAATTTTCTACCACACAGATAGCTAAAGAATAATGTTTAAAGGGATGTTGCTATCACTGTTTATTAATCAATCAAAATAGCCCTGAACATTATAGTCCGACTGATACTGGGTTTTTGAGGCCGATGGTGATATCAATAATGAAATCTGATAATGATACATCAGCCAATAGTATTTTATTTTTTTTTACATAAACACACACCATCAACATAAACAACAATTTTAATACAGATCCCTTTGATTTTTGTCTTCTTAATTTCCTGTCAACTAAATGGCAGACATGTACACTGATACTGATATATATCTGCAATAAGATAATATCGTCCCATTTATCAGTCTACCCTTACAGCACATAACCCCCATGTGTCTTTTTACGTTACATTGTTTTGCAGTAGAATATAACATGTCAGTTAGTGAAGTTTAGAAGTGCTGGTATAGGGATTTTGTTACCTTCAGATAGAGCTTTATCCTCCTGTGTAAGACCTAACTTCTAATCTAACTCGCCATGAGAAAGCAAATACCAGTAAGTGTATTTCCCAGAATGTCAAACTATTACTTCAAATGGCATTTTTCTACTATTTAACACTTGTTTTTTTAACCACCTTTCAGCTAAAATCTGATAATCTTTGAGATTTATTGGTTTTCTTTTCTCCACCAAACTCCCATGGCAGCAATTAACTGTGTTTTGACTAAAGCAACAGATGTACTACGCTGAACACATGAAAGCATGGGTGTGTCCCAAAGCTGCTGCATCTATGGAAGCCAAGACTAACGGCATTGTTGTTATCATTCTTTGTATGTATCACATCACTATGATGATGAATTCCCGATACGCAATATCTGTCACAAAGTTATAAATTGTGATAATTCACACCATTCAACTTGATAATAGAGATGCAACTTACATGTAAGTGAGGTTCACAGAGAAGTCGGGCGTGGTGATGTTGTTTAGGAATGACCAGCTGGAGTTAGGTTGATACAAATGGGGGTTGGCAAAGATGTTAAAGGCAGTGTGACATGACTCTAAGGGCATGAGGAAAGAAAGAGGGTGAATTTGATATTGCATACTTCAAAACGTTAAAACCTTGTGTGCTTATTATGAAGTCAATAAGAAAGCAAAGAGCACACTGCTAATCAAATGCAAACGTGTTTGAACAAGCCAGCACTGATTCGGCACAAAGCAGGTCTCACCAGTGTTCCACCAGTTGTCACATGAGGCCCAGGGCAGAGGGCTTTTGAAGGAGTTGTACAGGTAGAAGATAGCCCAGGCCAACACTACGATGTAGTAGATGTTCAGATAGGTCACAATCACTTGGGACGCGATCCCCACTCCTGCAGGATACAGTGGGTTGTCACACATTTAGTGTCTGGCCGCTGTCTTCTTCTATATTATGCATCAGTTACAACTACTCAGTGCCAGTTTGGTTCCCACAGTCTCCAACACTGAGACATACGGACATTATGTGCCTTATATTCTGCTATTCTGCTGATGCTGTGAAGCTCCAGAAAAGTTTTGTAGACTATTCCTTTAAGTCAATGCAGAAAACATGACAGAGGATACACACTACTGCTGAGGGTTGACCACTCCTGAACTGGTTGCATCAAGCTTACAAATAGCTTATGAACGTTCCTCAGAAAATATCTCTAAAATATAAGTCTAGAATATTTAAAAAAGTTAATGTGGTCTTTTTGTTTTGCAGGATCTGGACAGAAACAGTGTATACCAGCATGCAGACAGCGATATTTTTTTTTCAAGTAACAATAAAGAAAGTGCCACATAAAACATGCGTTTCCTGAAAGGCAACTGATTAACTCTTACGTAACTGTACTATTAAGTGTCAAAGCCTGGTTTTTACCCTGGAACATGGGGCATATCTTCCTCCAGGCGGTCACCCCGCCCTCACTGGTGTACTGGCCCAACGCCGTCTCCAGGAAGAACAGAGGGATGCCACAGAAGAAGAGGAAAACAAAGTAAGGGATGAAGAAGACGCCTGCAAACACAGATAATGATGAAGAAGAGTCCTGTTTGTGACAAAAGGCAGAAGCTTCACAAATGTTGGACCACAAATCCTCCACAGTCAAGGTTCTCTGAATTTGATTTTCAGAAGTAGCTGAAGGGAATTGCCGATTAATGAAATTAAAGTGAAATGATGCAATTTTCCATGTTATGTTGGAATGTTGGAAATCTCAAGGACATTGCCTAAGGAATATGAACAGTGATTATATAACCAAAGCCAAACAATAGTTTTCTTTCAGAGATTGAATACAACCTGCAGAAGAAAGAAGATAAAATAGGATACTGTGGAATGTTTTCTGACTATGATGACAGTGGAAACCTTTCTTGTGCACATCTGCACACACAGACAGTCACTCACCTCCTCCATTCTTATAGCACAGATATGGAAAACGCCAAACATTCCCAAGGCCAATGATTTCTCCAGCCATGGAGAAAATGAATTCCATTTTGTTTGCCCATTTCCCCCTCGGCTGAACCCCTTCCTCAGGAATCCCCTTGTCTGGCGCGGGGTCTCTAACAGGACCCCCACTCGCTGTTTCCTCAGTCATGGTCTCTCAGTCTGTCTACACACATAAACAAGTGAAATGCAATTAATGTATGCAGACATAGAGAAGAAGTCTGCACGGCAGTCGTGCTCATGTCAATGTCAAATTCAAGAGGCAAAATCAATACAATGATTGCTATTAAATGACTTCAAAGAAATGATCAACTACCTTGTGCTAAACACAACGAGGCAATTCAATCTGTCCAGCGTCTTTAAAGAGATGTGAACTCACCCGGGATCGTGGTGTGGACTCCGTCAGTTAAATTCCTTGACTGGCCGAACGCGGCTTGAAGCAAAGTTTTACTCTAAAGAGGGGTGTGTCCTGAGGGATAGGCCTACATGCTGGGTGTCCCCATGGAATGTTCGGATATTTAAGCAAAACGTACAATATCACCACAATGCTACAATGTTAAAAAAAACAAAAAAAAACCTTATTACAGTCAAACTAAAAGTAACACCCTTTTAGTTATTTAGTGGTGTGGATTATTATTATTAGGCCTATTGATGTAGCCTATTAATGTCTATGTAGGTCTCTAATGCTTCGTATTTCATGAGCTGAGTAGTTTAATTGCCTATCAAAATGATAATCTGGAAAGTAGTATTTACTATAGTTTAGCCGACAGGGTTGTGTGACGTAAAATAAAGTAGTAATTTCTGTAAAAGTAGGGTAGATGATACATAGGCTGTAAAGTTAAATTTAATTTAATTTAATTTAAAAAATCAACTCAAGGATTTATTACATACTTTCCAACATTTTACCACTGTTTTTTTCTTTTTTCTTTTTTTTTTTAAATTATTCCCTACCCGATAAAACGTGTTTTAGTTGCAATGTCAAATCCCCATTTGCTTTTGTTTTTTATTATCTATCTATCCAGCTAGCTAGCTATCTAGACAGCTGAAAGGCGGACAGCAGTGCTCTACGCACGGGGCAACGACGCATTGACGTATCGTGCGTGACGAACCAGGAAATAAAAGTAAACAACGCACAGGAAGACGAAAATGTTATGTAGCGCCAGTTAGTCACCCTTTCTCACTCCGAGTCTGTGATCTTTGTGGTCATTTATTCACAATGCATGAAGGATTTATCTCCCGAAAAGGACAGGGAGCCAGTTAGAGACAGACTGAAAAACTGGTAAGACACCCGTAACAGCAGAGTTGACAAGAGTCGGGTGCGGCAGCTGCTAATGATACCAAGCTCGATATGGCAAATTCCTGTAATATTTGAATTTGTTCACAGGATGAAATTCCCTCAAGACCATGGCTTAAAAACATCGCCTTGACGTTAGGTTTGTCACACGAATAAAACATCACCTTGGCCCCACCCGCTTTGTCTTATCTTAGTTGCTACTTGCCTAAATGTGTTCGCTTGTTCTCACCTATTAATTTCAGATTTAGCTATGTTAGCAATCAGATCGTCGGAGGAGGAGTCCACTGAGACTGAGGAGATGGACACCTCAGAGCCCAACTGGTGCTGGTTCTACTTGGCTGAGTGTGGAGTGTGGCATATGTTTGAGGTAGTTCACAGGACAACTTCACACATCACAATACACTTTCCAACAGTCCTTATACTGCGTCTGGGGGGGGGGGGGG
>JBBPCS010039326.1:0-20736 GCA_037974645.1 Hollardia meadi
TAGATAGATAGATAGATAGATAGATAGATAGATAGATAGATAGATAGATAGATAGATAGATAGATAGATAGATGTAACGGTGATTAATAAATACAACATACATATGATGAAATGATAAAAATGATAATATGGTGTATATAGATGGTAGTGCAGTTGTGTGTTCACCTGCCACACAGAGGTGAGCTGTTGTACAGTTTTTTTATATAGTTTTATATAGTAATATATATAATATAATTATATTGGTTTATAATGTGTGATTATTTTTGGTTAGTTTTGTTAAAGCTTGTTGCTGCAGTGACTGGTCGAGTTTGATCACTTTTTCTTAATGACTGCCGCCACTTAAGCTTAAACCCATGCAGCGCTAAGTGGCCTCACATGGTTCATATTACAGTGATGCTGGATGAGAGGCTGATAGGAGTTCACTCAGGGCACATAATGCATTTTGCAGCAGCCTAATATCCTGTGAATTTGTGAAAGGTTTTTCAAGAAGGGGCTCTGACAGAATCCGAGCCAGATAGTATACTGCACCAGTAACAACCTCAGAGGTCAACTGAGGTTGAATAAACAAAATCTGTCTTTGATTCCTGCATTCATCTAAACTTCGTTTCTTACCGGTATTCCCCTGCTCTGAATCTTGAAATCGCTACTCTCCTTCGGAAACATGAGAGGTCAACTGCTCATGCTTTTACTAAATAGGCTAAACCAGTAATTACAGTTATCACATGGCCTGTGCATGAGTCAACTCCATCTGAAAAAAGGGCCACATGCTCTGTAAGCAGATACTTTTGTCTTTTTTTTTTTTTTTTTAACCAGTAAGCAGTTCAACTAACTTAGAGCTCATTTTTTCACCTGCTCATAATTCTCTGTGAGAGTCTGAGGAAACTATAGAGACGAATGAGTCATTGTCTGCTGCCTCCATAAATAGATACAATCCAGCTATAAAGTCAGTGTTTTAATGTTGCAGAGCTGCAGCTGCATCATGGGTTCATGATGAATTACTGTTTACTCAAGTTCTACAACGAGCATACTCAACTTTTACTCAGTTATGCTCTAAACACTGAGTAATCATTGCAAATTATGATGAATAGATTTTATTTGTTGCAAAATAGTAGTTGGGGGTCATCTGCTGATTGAAACTCATCTGTATCTATTGTCGCTGAAGAAGATACTCTGTTTCAAATTATTGGTAGATGGGTGTTTCCATTGTTAGCCCTCCCCCCTTGAAAGCCTCTGTAATTTCAGAAGGACACCCCATATTGAAATACTGTTAGCTATACTGGGTTTGTTTATGCTTTTATTGATTTATATTCGTTTTAAGACACACAGGTCCAGTCCTATGCCAAACTTTCTCAGCTGACTACATGTGCTAATAGTCCTGATATTGGTGCTACAGCAACCTCCTAAAGTTGAAACGTTTATAACAAATCAACTGTATTTGCAACGACTTTGCAACTTTCACCAAATTGTAGGCCCAACTGAGCAGAAATTGTCTTTTGAAATATCAAAGACTGAGCAACAACATTCTACCCTCATGTAAACAATTGCAGTCAATGGCAATTAGAGCATCTTTAAACATCAATTTCTCACATATTTCTTTGTAAAAAAAAAAGATACATGTGAGAAATTGAAATTGTTCTTTAAAATATCTCAAGATCTACAAGAAGGATTCATGTTTCCCAAACGTTATATCCCTATAATAATAATAATAATAACTTTATTTATATAGCACAATTCATGCATAGAATGCAACACAAAGTGCTGAACATAAAAGAAAATCAAAACATTTGTGATTAAAAATAAAAAATAAAAGCACAGATGATAAAAATGAATAAAATAAAATATAATTCAGTTAAAATTGCAGGGTAATACAAGATAAAATAACCATCAGTTAGAAACACATTTCAGGAGAAAGCAATGTTAAAAAGGTGTGTCTTAAGATTTTGTTTGAAAGTTTCAACAGATTTAGAGTCCCTAAGACCCTCGGACAGACTGTTCCAGAGTTTAGGGGCATAATTAGCCCGTGCCTTTTAGTTCTAACCTCTGGAACAATCAAGAGGTTTGAGTCAGAGGATCTTAGGGACCTAGCAGGCACATATCTCTTGACCATGTCAGACAGATAAGACGGGGCAAGGCCATTAAGTGATTTAAAAACCAATAAAAGAATTTTAAAATTAATTCTGTGACAGACAGGTAACCAATGTAAAGATTTTAAGATTGGAGTAATGTGGGCTCTCTGTCTGGTTTTTGTCAGAACACGTGCTGCTGCATTCTGTACGAGCTGTAACTTACCAATGGCTTTCTTAGACACACCAGACAGAAGAGCGTTACAATAGTCTAGTCTGCTAGAGATAAAAGGGTGTATTAACTTTTCTGTGTCTGCCTGGGAGAGAAACTATGACCTTGGTGATTCCCTAACTTTTGCTCTCGCTCCACAAGCAGGGGCACCTTTGTGACATCTCGAGTAAAATATCTCGCTATTCAACATGTTGCCATGACATTTACAGGATGAAATGTAGTAACTTCAGTGATCCCTGACTTTTCTTTGGCACCATCATTGGTTCAAAATTTTGTTTTGTCTTTAGACTTTAGTTTATGAACAAAAATTTGCAAAACTAATGACATCCCATCCCTCATTCGCACATGTTGGCATGCTAACACACTAGACTAAGACGGTCAACATGGTCAACGTTATAGCTTCTAAACATCAGCATGTGAACATGTCATTGTGAGCATGTTAGCATGCTGATGTTAGCATTTAGCTCAGTAGAGCCTCACAGAGCTGCTAGCATGGCCGTACACTCTAGCTCTCATTGTGATTACAGAAGCTCTGCTATCCTTACTATCTATTCACTACTACTATGAATTGCTAGAGACTCTATCATGGGGTTTGCAGTCAGAATTCATCAAAAAGCATACAGTACATGTCAGGAAATGTACTGGCAAATCTATATGTACATGTGTTTAATATATTACATTTGTCAGTATACAATATACGTCTTTGAATACTGCACATTTGCCATTAAGTAATAAATCAAAGTGGGTGTTTGGAGACGGGTATTTTGGTCGTGAAATAGGAAATAAAATGTAGTGCAAGCAGAAAAAAAGTCCAAATCAGCATTTGTTTATCTGCCTGTTTCTACTTAACTTATGCGAAATGCAATAAAGTTGGGCGTCTCACATGGATGAACAGCTCTCCGCTGCTGCATCTGGACTGATGACAGTGCCTTTGCAAGCATCCTCATGCACATTAATGAATCATAAGTCAGAACGACTAATGTGGGCGAACACGCTGCACTGTAAGCTGAAAATCAGGAGTCAATAAAAAAAAAGTTCATACCTTCTTCACTTTATCACACGCAGGCGTGCATCGACTGTACGTACATCCCATAATCCTAATTAAAGTTAATGAAGCGTGAAGTGCTCATGCTGAAAACTGTGAAAACTCTTTATTATGACCACACTGACTGGTGATTCAAGTGTGCCGATTTGATTGTTGGATTCTTGCTTGTCCTGTTTAGCATCTGATTCATTTGTCTTTATAGTGTGTGTGTGTGTGTGTGTTTTATGTTCCATCTTGCTTTGTTCATGTATTTGCTTGTACATCCCAGAAATAAAAAGGTCGTTTGTGCACAGATGTGAAGGTTTAATGACATGTAGGTGACCTCTCTGCTGCTCTTGCCCTGAAGCAGTTTGAATTTCAACTTGGCACAGTTCAAATGAGGATCACCACCTCTGAGTTGGAGTTCACCATCCTCCCCAGAACAAAGAGGCCTGTCCCAACCAGGTGTTGCGGGCTGCAGCCATCTTGCAGTCTTACCCTTCAGAGAGTTTAAGAAACACAGTGAGACTGACTGCCTGTCAAGCAGGCTTTGTGTCAGACTGTGGCGGGGAACAGATATGAGCAGGGCAGCTGGTGAGGATGCCTGCTGGGCACCTTTTGTCTGGAGGTGCTCCGGGTAAGACTGACTGGGAGGAGACCTCAGGGCCGACCCAGGTTACACTGGAGGACTTTGTTCCCCATATGGACTGGGAATGCCTGAGGCTCTGACTCATTAAAGCTTTCTAATCAAAACAATAGCTCCATGGGAATCAGATTTTTTCACATATACGGAGTGCTATTTAGTCCTTGGAAACAGGACACATTTAATTAGTTGTCAGTGATACACAAAGTTAAGCCAGGAGGATTCTGATCCTGATTAATCTTCAAAACACAGTGACCTCAGACCTTTGTGTTAACAAGCAGTAATATCCACCTTGATCTAACAGACATCAATTAATTTTAGTCTTACTCAGTGTTCACAATTTAGTCACAACACACTTTTAATGGTGAACAATACAAAAAGGCATCTGAATGAAATAATGACTAAATATCTGCAGCTCTTCCTCCCAGAAGGTGATAACAATATTGATAGTGGCAATATTAAATCCAGCAAATACACAATGTTCAAAGTCCCCACAAAGGGGAAAACAAAATTGACAAGTATCCACATAAAACAGTGTATAATTGCTGTATATTTTATCAACAATTTATCAACACTGGTTCTCAAGCTTTCGATCAGGAATACAAAAGAATAATTTACAATTCATTGCAAATTCACAGATTTATTTAGACTTTATTTATTTAGTCTGGACAGCAGGCTGGCACATTTACTCCAGATTATAAATAATGAAAGGTTTTGTATCGTCACATACATATTAATGTACGTGTCGACCAGCCAAATTAAAGCTTACGCTCTGACCCACTGCATGCACCTACCTGCCTGTCTGTGAAGTGCAAACATCACATCTCTCCACTAAACTGGCACGACCGCCTTAGAAATACTGTTGGCATGACAACCAGTGAGGAATAAAATGACTAGTCACATGACACAGACAAGGTTGAGCACAGACAAAGCGAGAGAACATAACCATCTTTTCCACAGGGAAAGACTTCACAACAGCCAGCGTTGCACCAAAATAGGGGCCAATAACAAGATGTTCTGTGCCAATTATCCCAGGGACATCCAGAAGGTGCAAGGATGCCTGCTCTGCTGCACAACAGAGCTGACGTGGGTGTATATTCCAGCCCAGCACGTCGTGATCCGACAAGTGTTACTGAGCTGTGCACAACGGTGCATTACAGCTCCTTGAGGAAAGGTGAGGAGACTAGGAACAAAAGAAAAAATGGGTAGAAAACAGTGAACATCTGTTTTCTGAACCAAGGCCATGCTCGGGCATCATGGCAACCAAGTTTGAATGAGACGTCGGTGTTGCCGCATCATGAGGCTGAATAGCAGGCCTCTGGACAGACAGGGTCATGGAGCGCTGATCCCAGATGGAGTGTGAGTACTGTGAGGGGCTGCAGTCAATCCCACGGCAACAGTCCAGTGTGCGTCCCCTGAGACTTCAGCAGCAAGACCCACAACCTTTACTGAGACAGGCCGAGACTCTCAGTCAATAAAAGGTGCTACATTATGCATAGCTTTGTTTAAACATGAATATACCCACAGTATGTCCCTCAGGTCACAATCCTAGTTGTTTATCTATATAAGTGGATTTTGACACTGAAAGAATAATCACACACACACACACACACACACACACACACACACACATATATACTTTTTTTATTAGGAGGCTAACTGAATAGATGTAATGCAGTGTTGTCTGTGTGGCCAACTGAAGTGTGGTATTGTTCTACAACATCTGGAAATAATATGTTTTTTTATATGTTGGTACGTTAACAAAAAGGTCATTTAGTAGAGCTAAAAAAATTTAAAAAAATAACGAAATGACTCTGAATCTATCAGAGCCACACCTTTGCATTGTTAGATTATCCAGAGAATCACTACGAAACAAATGCACTAAACAAGAAGCTGCTCGATTGTGTTTCTGCATAAAATGTGTTTAATTCACTTTCGTCAAATTTGGTGTCACATTTGATTTGAAGCCATCACTTCTTTTTTTGTCAACTGTTGCTCTCTCATTTCATTCATTAATTGCATGTTGCTCAAACATGAAAAAATAGACAGCAAAGGTATGAAGGTAGGTGCACAACCCAACTCATCTAAAAAACTGTTGGACCAGCCACCAATCATTAGGGCTGCAACTAGACAGTGTTTTCATCATACCTGGAAATTATTTCTGCGAGGACTTGTTTGGTCTGTGAAATGCGAAGAAAAAAAGTAGACAAATTAAAATAGCTTGTTTTGTCCAATCAAACATCCACTGTAATCAATTTAAATGTAAATGTCATTCTGAATTATTGATTAACCAGTTCAATTTAAACTTTTAACTGAATGAATCTCTCTCAGTATTATGTGATGTGTTGTAACCTATTATTCCCTTCACCACTATCACCTCTTCCCTCCCTCTGCCCCACCACTCACACATACACAAGCTTTCAGTTCTAACACACCGGTGGACACGGTGATTATCAAACCCCTGACTGAGACCACCAGACATTTTTTGTTTAAAATGTGGTCATTTTTTGTACTTGACAGCTGCAAAATGGGTCATTTACAGAGTTGATTACCCAAAAATTCTGCTGATGGTTTCTGTGGACAGAGCTCTGAGTGGCTGCTACATTTTGTGTTTCTCTATTAAGTTTCAGTTTACCAGCTGTTCTAACCCAGCTCCAGAACCAGATTTGGGAAAACATTGTAAATGTTTATTATGTCAGCTGTTTGAGATGAGACACCGCTCTCTGTTACAGCCTCACTTTGCTGTTAAGGCTGTGTTTTTATGTTAAAATCTTGCCCAGTGCAGCTTTTCCTCTCAACGCTATTGTTTACCCTTTTGAGAAAAAGCCATATTCATGTTCTTAAGGGTTTAATAAAGAAGATAGTTACTACTCTGGTGTCTTTACACCAAGCTACCGCCTGCAGCTTTACTTAGCAGAAGACAAGACAGGGAAAACAGCTGGCCTGGCTCTTTTCAACAAATCCTCCAAATGTAATGATTATACGCCTCATTTGTCTAAAGCCTCTAGAACGACACCCAGAAGTGTTTTCTGATCTGACACCCCAAGGTCTATGATATGACAACGATATGGTAAAGGTTAAGTTAGGTTGAGGCACAATGTCGACATGCAGCAAAGATCCTCAGGTTGGAATTGAACCCCAGCCGCTGCAGTAAGGACACAGCCTTGATACATGGGGCACGAACTCTACCAGGTGAGCTACCAGGGCGCCACGTAAAGGTTCATTTTCAAAACCATCATTACTATTCAGGCTGTGTTCTGATATGATTTATGTCGGCGTGTCTCATTTACAATCCACATCCACATTAAAATCAGATCATTCTCTGCTGAAAAGCAGATATGAAGAAACTTTAATTACTTTTTGGGTGCAGCTGGGATGATGCAGCAGTGTTATTGTAGCCTAATGAGACACAATAAAGAAGAAGATTAGGCCAAATGGGTTTCTGAACTTCGACTATTGCAACAAAACTTTCTGTGCAGTATTTAGTAGAAATACATGAATTCATTTAGAAACAATTACACACAGCAGCATTTTAAGTAGCAACAACAAAGTTATTGAGAATGAAAAAGTATAAGTGCGTACTGCATACTGCAGTTAGTAGTAACTGTTATGTTATGCACAGACAAGTGTTCAGCCCATATGCACTTATAAGACAACAAAAATACCATCGGAGCAGTGAAACATTTATTACAATAGCATAACTTCTTGTATAAAACATTACATTGCAAATGAAGAACTTTGTCTACTTTATCTACAAACACACCTCAAGTTTTTTTTATAAACATCCAACCAGAATGGTTGTACAACATGAAATGAAATGGATTTTTTTCTTAAGATAAACAGTTTAAAAAAAAAAAAAAATACTGATGCAGCAGACCCATAAATTGTTTTTTAATATTCCACAGGTTTTTCTTCTTGTCAAAACCTGGCAAGATTCGTTGTCCAGCTGCAGATTACACAGAGCTTTTTTCCCCACATAATACTCCTCAGTACCTGTAAACCAACGCAGTGTCACAGCAGTCCAGAAAATAGTGATGAAATTGAAGTGTCAAATTTTTTTTTGTGATTTGTGTCCATGTACACAAACCCTGACCATTAAATGTCATCAGTATTTCACGAACTGATCTTCTATTAATCTATAACAAAAATAAAGATCTTTCCCAGCCTCAACCAAAGAGAATCCTGGAGATGAAATGTTGTGTCTGCTTTATGAGCTGATAATTTGTTTTTCTTATCTTAACCAAAGTGCTTTTGGTGCCAAAACCTAACCACAGATGGGACTCAAACCCTGGATTCTCGTGTGAGAGTCCTGGATGGTGTACACCCGACATCCACCCATAACCACGTCCCTGCGACTCCAGGCACGACAGACAGGCCTAGTCGTGGTGAGATTCATGAAAAAAAGTGAGCATTTGTGTCATGTACACGAATTCTAGATTGTATTGCGTGACTATTTGAAGAACTGCCGTGACACTATGTTGTGTAAACACAGATATGTAAAATTGGTGGTGTTCCCCTTTAAATCTGCTTGTATAGCTGCTGGTAATGTACCTGAACATAACTGTGCACACAGAGATCTTTCAGTTAAATTCTGCTTTACATAAGGCTCCACACTGTTTGTTTTTCATTGGAGACGATATGTTCATAATTTAGGGTTGTACCAAACATCACACTGCTGTATTTAAACACGATACAAAACAAATGAGAGGTATATGAAGAAAATCTGCAATGAGAAATGACAGCATATTTGCAAAAAAATGTGCATCATATTGACATTAATTGTCTTTTTATATCTTGAGGTGTCTCTGTGCGTGGATGTGCCTTCGACATTAGGAGACAGCTTGGCACAGGTGTGATTAGATTGTACAAAATGTACAGATCTGCGTCTGTCAATCATTTTCACACCCAGAAGGGAAATACTGCACAATATAGTAAAGAGAAAGAGGGAACGTTACAAGTATCATTCTGTTTATAGTCATGATAATAATTTTATTTGTACGGTACACTGTGATTCTAAAAAAGGAACAAAACCAAGACAAGTAGAGTAAGTAAAGTAAATGAATAAAAATACTTTATGAAAAGATAAGTGTAAAATAATGTTTGTAAAAAAAAAAGTGATAAGCTGATAGATTTTAAAAACCCAAAATTAGTGTATAATGGTATCTCACCAAAGAGAAATAATGACATAATTAGGCTATAAAACACAAAAAAACATGTTGTCTTTAGCAGCACTTTCATTTGTAGGTGAAGTGAAAAAGAGGTGCCACACACTGTATGTACTTCATGCAAACTGGTCACTCTCTTGGCTCCCAGATGAAGCCAGAACACTGAACTGTGACAGCAGTGTGTGTGTGTGTGTGTGCGTGTGTGTGTGTGTGTGTAGTTTGTATAGGCGGTGCAGACGGAAACATTATGCAGCCTCAGAGGGTGGGAGGTGTTGATGGAGTTTAGGTTGAGTGATGCAGGCAGGCTGATGGAGGCTGCTGTGGGCAGGAGGGCTGAGGATGTGACTGATGGACAAACTGGAGGTGGGGTGGGAAGGCTGTCACCCCCCCCTTTAGTTAGTTTGTGCAGAAAAGCCATGTTGTCACAATATAGACACTTTCTTCTTACTTTTTAAAATAGACTAAGAGGAGGTCACAATTTACAGAGATCTGCCAGAGCTGATAAGGAGTGAAAAGGTTCAAGGGTGCTCATTTGTCAGAAGTCTGAGTAGAAAATCAAATCATAGAAATGTAAGGGCATTATTAAGGCACATATTTTAAATTTCAAGTGTCCAAGCGCCATGGTTTCATTGTTATCTAAAGACCAGGGGCGTAGTGATGAAGGGCAATTTTGAAATTTTATGTGATTATTATTATAAGTAATCTATCACTGTTGACTATTTCTTGTGCCTAAAACAATATAACGAAAGATGCACATTGTTTTGTCCAATCCTGTAGCCTCATTTATAAAAATGCTCTTAGATTTATGCTTGAACTTAGCCTTAAGATCATTTCTGACATCGTGCTTACGTTTGATTCATACAATATACAGAGCATAAAAAAAACCTCGCTGAAGGGGGTTCTATGAATCCCATTTGTAACTTACGGCATTTCGGATCTATAAATGTCAAACCAAGGCAGCACTTGCCTTGTGATTTCCCCTTACATAATGCCAGGACAAATGAGGGTTTAGTCAGCGATAACCATGGACCAAAAGAGGAAATCAGACTTTTTGGAAGACATGATCACGGCGTTGGTAAAGGAGGTTGAAGCCAGGCAGCACGTATTATTCTGTGGACTAAATAGTGGGTTGACAAAAACAGACACACGCAGCCTGGGAGTGTGTCGCCGCTGCTGCGAACGAGGTAGAGGAGAAAGACAGAACTGTAGCTGATATCGTCTCACTTAAGAGATCAATATGAAAAGATTAAGTGATGCAGTGGGAAAATAACTAAATAACTCTGCTAATTCCTCTTTGATAATTCCTATCACGTTGTTCAAAAATCCGATGCAAAGTTCAGCAAAGTCAAACTGCAATACCACTGCGTAACCAGCAGGAAAATGACTTAAGTCAAGTTGAGACTTTGCTTAGAGATAAGATCATTTCCACATTAAAGTAAGGTATTTAAAAGTGGTTTTCTGCTTAAGATCAAAACCGACCCTAAGTCCGTTATGAATTATAAAATATATTTATATTAAGTTACAAATGAGGCCCCTGCAGTAGTGCGGACAAAAATAGAAAGAAAGTCAGGAGCAGGAGGGGAAACACAGGAAACCCAACTTGTGAGCAGTGTTTCAGAATGTTTTATTATTGTAATGTAGCTAGCTTTTAGGTTTCCAAAGTTTTATGAAGCTACTTTTATCATTCCAGTGACGTCTTGTTTTCTTGTGTTATGAACTGAAGTAAGACTGTAATCCTTTCCCTGAAGACCTAAATTGCGATGAAAATAATGTTGCATAATATTGAGATAAAAAGATTAACATAATAACCACTACAGATGCACATATGTTTACTTCTTGATTCAATGATTTGTACAGTCATGGCGACGGATTTATTAAAAGTGGAAAAGGGGGCCCAGATTTCTTTTGTGCTGCACCACCGCTGAGGGTAATTTTACGCTGCTGTTGTTTAAGAAGCTCAAAGCTCGAGCGATCAATTCGAGCATTAAAAAATGTCTTTAGACGAACTAAACAAAGCCAAAACAAAGCCGTGAGTGAGGAGACTGCGTCTTAACAGGTGGCACCCTCCTTCGGTTACAGATTTGGGGCTTTAAGTTTGACTAAACAGCAGTTCTGAGATGTTTGTTATCGAAAGCACTGTCAATACCTCATTATTCTTACTAGATGGTTTGTTCTGAGTCTTACAACCACTAACAGCTACACGAGATACAAAAAGTGTATAAACTATGTTCAGAAACATTAAAAAAACCTCATGTTTAATTTCTGTTCCCAAGCAGCAGCAACAGCATTTAACCAATTTTTTCTGCTGTTTGTCTTCTCATATTTTTTCCTCTTTAACCATTTTCCTTTTCCATTCCTCTTCTTTCTCTCAGCTCATAACCTTACAGCGGTGGTGGTGGTGATGGAGGGGGTGTTTATCCATGACATGCCTCATCAACAAAATGCACCCACAGCATCAACCCCATCGGTTAGATGACTCATCCCCTCATTTACTGTATGACCCTTTTGCAGCTATGACTAGACCTTCTTTGATCCCTGCACAACCACACATGATTGTACCAGTACTACCGGTGCTGACAGTGAAGTATCCTTCAGGAGGAAACCCCCCCAAAACTAATAGAATAGTCAGAAACAATATATCAATATACATATCAATATATCTAGGTAACCCCAATATATATTCTTCTTTCTTATCCTTTTTTCCACTTTGGTTCCTAGTGATCAGGTGCACTCGTAGCTTTTGTTTCTCCCAGATCAGATGGGATGAAATATTGATCCATCATCAAACAAGTGTCAAACTGCTGCTGCTATCTGGAAGCATGACACAGCATTTTGAGATCTGAGAGCATCACTCAGCTGGAACCAGAGCAGTCTGACTGACTTTATAATATACGGCTCTTCATCTGGAGGATTTAGTTGTGTCAGGAAGGTGGTAAGCCCAAGATGTTCTCAAACAAGGAGACATTCATTAATGCTGTCCACTATTAAACCAACACGGATGCTGAACAAAACAGAGCCTGTTTATTCCGAGTTAGAGGGCACTCTTTGATGTCGGAGAATCCAGCCTTTTAAATCCTTACAAAATAGTGCCGTAACTCAGATCAGCGCGCCCCGCTTTGTGTTGCCTCTGCTCAGATAGACAAAGAGCCTGTGCAGCAGTTTCACAAAGGCTTTTCTCTGCTCTGCTCGCTAACACTCTCATTTCAAAGCTCTTCCCATAGCTCCATTATATCAATTACAAACACCCCCTCATACTAAAATCCTGACTCGATTTTCTGCTCTTGGGTTTCAAAAATGCATGATTACAAATACCAGCTGGGGTGCAATTTCCAACATCTATTTTCTTTCCAGCCTCACGGCTAAATAGGCTGCGGGTCTGATTTGAGGCGGAAATGTCTTTTTGATGCATAGAAATTTGAAAAGCAATTTGTACTATATTACTACTATTGTGTGGGGGTTTTATTTGTGTGTGTGTGTGTGTGTGTGTGTGTGTATCATCGTTTACAACATTTAGAAGTGTGAGAAAGGACTCATATTTCTGTTTTCTCTGTCTGTAAAAATGACAGAATAAAAGCACTTGTATGTTTTCAATCACATGTCAATCACTCTGTTTAAGGCTTTTTCTGAGAAGTGTCAGCTACAGTAGCGAAAACACTGTTGGTTAATTGAAGCTCAGAGTTTCCCCACTGTGTCTCATCCTCGGCTATCAAATACCTCACCATTGACACGGAGTCATGCCATTAGTGTGTCTGGAAGCTGTGGAGAGGCGGCGCACACATAGATCCCTGCAGTGACAGCTGTAGAGGCTGAGCAGAGCTACACCGAACTACATCACTTCTGCTGCTACATAAAGAGGGTATACGCACCTGGGAGGGAGCATGGCAGGATTGGCCAAAGTTTCCCCTTGATTTGAATCATATTGGCCTGTAATTGACTCCAGAAATACATAAAGTCATACTTTCAAAGTGGAGACAAGCACCAGACAAAGTCTACCAGGTTTGTCATTTGGATTTCTTGGATTAAAGTCTGGTCATAGTCTATATTTTTCTTATTATTAACAAAACCCATGAAATGACCAGTTGAACCTATCAGGTGTTGCCTGTGCAGCCAAAATCTGATTTATCTTATTCCTCTGCGCCATTGAGCCCCATTGTCATCAAAAAAACTATTAAAAACACATCAGTGAGCTACACTGTTGCACTGGGAGACATGTTCCTTCATTACTATAAACATGAGCCTTGAATTATGTTTTGAGTCAATCCAACATGCACCTCATTAGTACATCAAATGTGTATTTATCCGCCACTAAAATAGTCCCCAACAAATACACATACACACTTACTTCTGCTGAAAAGCTCAGTGCCGGCCCAGCTCTTTTAGGAAAGCATGATTCTGAAGACGTCAGTGTTGGTCGATCGGTTGGTTCACCACTTTGGTCCAGACAGAAATGGTTTGACAAAAGCAGGGCAGGTTAAAAGCAAAACAGCAATACGTTGGTACTGTTTTAAATGACAAGAGAGTTCGGTTTAAAAAACTCAACAAAAGCAAATCCAAGCTCCGCCGAGTAATTACTGAGAGAACTTTGGCAGAAAGAAATGTCAGTTTTGCCTTTGCACAAAGGAAGCAATGCTCAGGAGGTCTCTTTATGACAAATAGAAAATCCTTCTCAGAACTGTTGACAGTGAGGTCTGTGGAGTGCAGTCAAGTATCATTAAGAATGGTAATGGATGGATGTCAAACGCCATCATTCAGTGCCAATGCTGGAAGGAGTGTCTCCTTTATAGCAGCAGAAAGTAAGAGTGTGGAGGTGGTAGACGGTCTCGTAGCACATATTTTTTCATGAGAGAGAACAGAGTTTTCACAAACCTGCAATTTACTGTATGTTTTCCCTTTTAATAAAAAAATAAACACATTATTTCCTGAGTGTCAACCAAGAGTTACCATAACCAAGATCCTTTATTAACCTTTATTGTAGTCACTATGTGCAGATATTGTAGAAAGAAATCATTTTTAAAAGGTGCAGAATCGTCCCTGCATTATCTACAATAATGGGAACAGACAACACTAAATGCGGTGTCTAGTTTTCATTCACATATTAATTACAGTGTTTTCCTGATTGGTGTTCAGCTATCGTGAATGCAACTTTAAATTTCCAGCAGATTTTTTCACGTTAAAAGTCTTCCAACCTGCCTGTTATTGGTAGGCTTTTTTGTGAAAAACCTACAGAGAGTGTGGAGTGACTGTACTGATATGGAAATGGAAGTTTTGAGTTTCCATTAAATGGGGAACAGAGAAAACTAGAAGTAAAGGCCTGTCTCTAAAAAAAGGCATGGTCTTCTCTCTCTGCCACTATTTGAGCATTTATGGGATGTCTTAGTTTTAAGTGTGTCATAATGAAGATAGATACAAATAAATTGCAGATTTCCCCCTTAATATTATACAATGGAGACATTCTCTGTATTCTGTACTCTGTATTTTTTTTTCAATCTTACATAAACCTTTTATGATAGTAATAATTACGGGTAGAAACTAATTTCTGTGACGGTATGTTGAAATGGAATAATCAATCCATTCAATCTCGCCATAAAGGGCAGTTTTATTTAAACGTTGGCCCATTTATTGGTCATTTGTCGAGGCTTTTTCACTGCTAAAGCACTGACGCTGAAACACCGCAGGGATAAAGACGAATATGTGATTTATTAATGACTATTATGCTTTTTTAAAAATTGTGCATCAATCTAATGATTCAGACCAATTTGCATCAGCCAGTTGGTGAATGGACTGCGGTTTCAAATTGGGCTGTATCTCCAATGCTTGTTCATAAAAGGAAACATAAAGGGAGCTTAAGAGACTGAGATCGAAGGCGAAATGAGTAGAGACATATCAATAATGTATAATAACTGAAGTCTAAAATGACTTGACAGATTCTCCAAAGACAACAAAGTCTTTGTTCTGTCAGCTCTGTCGTTAAGACTGCAGTCTTGTTCCAGAAGCCTTTGTTGAGTCCATTTCCTTTACAGCTCCTCATTGGACACACCAACACTCGCCACACCTCACTGTCTCCATTTCCCCGAACATAATGAGGCATGGCAAGATGAGATGTGTACCTTCTAGCGTTTTTACAATGAGACTTTATCAAGGAAAAAGTAAAGTTTATGGATATGCCCACTGAGAAAGGACTTGTTTTTCCCCCTATCATTTTCATACACAGCAGCAGCAGCAGCCCTGCAGCTATACCTTATGAAAAATGATTTTTGCTCTGACAAAAGGTGCCGCCTCCTTCCTGGCTTCTACCAAATCCAATTTTCCAAACCACTATGCCGCCTATTTGACTATAATAATCTGCAGATCTACGAGACCCAGTCGAGAGATTCTGGAGATTGTTTCCGTAAAATTATACAGAGAATTTGGGATGATTACATTTGGAGATTGTTCTACCAAGAAAACAAACAAAAACAAAAAAACTCAAAAAACCCCCAAACTTGTTCATGACAAATTTACAAATGAATACAGGGAACAACAAGGGGAAAATATGGACACATCAACAAAACAAGGAAAAATACACTTTTGAAGGGACAACACGCACTTTATGAGATGAAATACAACATTTGTATAACAATGGGGCCTCTCAAACCACTTTACTGGATATTAAAACTGCCACTCACATTCTGATATGTTGGTAGCTGTTTGGCTGAATCCAAAACACTTATTATTACGACTTAATCGCCACGTTTGTGGTGAATCTGAGGTCTGTCCAAATCTACAACTCATCCTCAAGCGGCCTTTCTGTGGACCTCCAGAGACTTTGCTGGGGTTCAGACTTCATAAGGGTAATTAATAGAAATGTGGATGTCAAACAGGCAACAGCCTTTTTGCTTTAACTTATCGTTTTGAAGTAAATATATATGGCACAGTGAAATGGCTAAATAAAAATGACACCATCCATATGTTTAGATCGGTTCCCTGTAAGTCTCGCTCTTGGTTACTGATGCTTTTGAGACTGATTATGAGTGATTATGTTTAACAGATTTTATACTGGGCTTAAGTTGAAGTGTTTCACTTCCTGTGGGTGGACAAGAATTTCTCGCTGTGACTTTTTGAATTTCATGTGGGCAACAAACCCCTTCTCAATTAGTGGACAAACTGCTGCTCTTTTCTGTCACCGCCTATCTTTGTTAATTATGCTGATAACATGGACGTAAAAGGAAAAATCCTGCCATGTGCCGCTCTAAACTTTAACAAGCAAATCAAAATACAGTCTTGTTTTCATAGTTTTTGTTCCGTTTCATCATTTCATGCAGCAGGCCAGTATGAAGTTGATTAAAAATGTTCCCATCATAAGGAAATGACAAATAGTAGTAACCTGGAAAAAAAGGGTAGAAAGGATGACAACACTGTGAGAATATTCTCTGCTCTGAACTGATTTAATCTAAAACTACAAAACAAGGTTTATGTGGATGGATATGTTCAGGTTTTCCCCAACTCAAATGAACTGTATTTCAAAATCAAGTTAGCAAGAGCTTTGTAACAACCTCTTTGTAAAGACTGTCAATGAGAAAACAGAAAAGCTCAACAAAAGAAAAATAAATAAATAAAAGAAACCTTGTCAGTCAGAGGTGCAAAGTGAGTGGAATAACAAATGAGTAGATATTGACCACTAATCAAAAACAAACACTCAGAAGAAATGTTTGCTGCAGGCAATCAACACCAGCCTATGGTTAACATTGTTGTCAGCAACATCAAGGTCAACATAGGAATGACACCCAGAAGGAGCATCAGTGCCACATTGGTTAAAGAGTGGGCCGAGGACTCGACTGTCCAGCGGCAAAACTAAAATCTCCTATTGATCATAAATGCAACTGCAGCACAGCCAATCAGAGCTGTTATTCTCCGCAGGGCTCTGATTTATTTATTTGAACTTTTTTCCCTGTGGAAGTATTGAACTTAGCAAGGGCACCGATCTCATTACAATTTATCGGCTGGGACCAGGTTCGGAGGGGAGGGTCTCGTCGGTGGTCGGTGTTGTCCTTTCAGTCTGCCTCTGTTAAACTTGATGAATCTGACATATACAACTACCTTATTGAAATGTAGCTGTCACTTTTTGTTTGCCATTAAGACACTTTATTTTGGTCATCTAGCCAATGCAGCGTTTCTATTAATTGATTACATTACTGTGGTAAACAGCTGACTGTTTGGATAGCTGTGTGTGCTTAGAGAGAAGTAGAAAACAGGTCAGTTTTAGCTCCACTTCCTATGTCACTTTATGCTGTTAACAAGGTTCATTATTAGAAGGGCAGCTCAATTAATGTGAATTATTAACGTTAAAATACCCTCTGCTCCTGGCGGTCTTTCAAGTGGACATACTGTTAAACCAAACTCCATTCTAGAAGCGGGTGTTTTATGGTAGGGCCATCATTTTTCACTGTTAAAACTGTAGTTACACCATCACTAAGAATATTCTCTGATTTAATTAGATCAATAGGCACACGTGTCACTTACTCAGTCAGTAACATCATTAACTCACCTGTGATGAGGTGTTTGCCACAGACATTGACTGGCCAGGACCCACAGTTTACCATTTTCATCATCTCTGCAGATGGCCTGAGGCCACAGGTCTCTTCTTTTACTGTTCTTTGATCTTTTGGGGCAATAAAGAAATTCATAACCTGGCAACCTCGTAACGTATGACTGGTCTGCATTGGTTCATCCAGCAGGATAATAGGGGAGACATAAAGAACACCGTCAAAAACTGTAGAGTGTATATGTGTGAATTATTTCAAAAGTGGAAATGAATTCTAATTATAGTATTTTTTAAATTACATAATTTAATATAGAAATAATTTATTGGGTGGGACAACATGTTTTTCAGAAGATGGGGGCAAACGTCCTCTCTATCCCCGTGGAAGTACAGATTGAAATCAAGAGAGCATGAGGGGAATCGAGGTCTGCTGCTTTGAGAAAAGAATTGGTTATTGTTATAGATATGCTCTTAAACTGGCTTTGGTTCAGGTCAGAGTAGACCAGAGGCCATGCTGCAGCACTATCGGACTGTTCAGTATTATGGTCGAGGACACGCTGTATTGTTATAAAGCTTGGTCAAATGCAGCTAAAATACAGCCTCAACTCTAAAGCTTTTAGACCAAATTGCAGTCACTCTAAATCACTCTAGATTTTAAAAAAAAAAAGCCAGCCACAAAAAGAAATCAATAAATAAACCCATTGGTTGAATGTATCCCTCCACCCCTTGCTGACATTTTCACATGTACCGAAGTTAATGGAGTAAAGAAAAAGCATGAATCAGAAGTCATTCTTTAATTTGCTGGGTTTTTACTCCTCAGTAGCCAGCGGGGAGAAAAATCATTGACTTTTTACAAACTTGGTGGAACTGCAGAAAACTTATTGGGAAAGTGATTTAATGTTGATTACAGCATGCTGAGAGCCCCGCCGTGTGTGACCGTTGCTGGAGACAGGTTTGAAAAAAAGGGAAAATTCAATAAAAAATGGCCTGACCTTTTCAGTTTAAATGTAGGCATTCTTTGCTGCTCCCCTGTCCCTCTGCATCTAGTCACTCGGGCTTTAATAAAGCAGGCATTGAGTAAATGATGCAAACAGGAAAAAGAGGCCACTGCCACCCTTCAAAAAGTCTGCTGAGCAACTTAAAGAGAAATTCCACTGATTAATACCTGAGAGTCAGTTTGGTACACTTGAGAAAATAGTTTGAAAACATTTTTAACACACAGCTTATGTCACCAACTGTCTGATAAAGGCCAAATCTTTCAAACTCTACACCTCCAGAGAGGATTTAACCAGACACTTTAACCAGACACAGACCAGAAACATCCATCCATCCATTATCCACCACCATTACGTATCCTATGCAGGGTCGCACGGGACATTGGGCGAGAGGCGGGGTACACCCTGGACAGGTTACCAGTTCATCACAGGGCTGACATGTAGAGACAAACAACCATAAACACTCACATTCACACCTACGGGCAATTTTAGAGTCACCAATTAAACTAACTTGCATGTCTTTGGACTGTAGAAGGAATTCAGAGTAACCGGAGGAAACCCACGCAGACACGGGGAGAACATGCACACAGAAACCCGGCCCAAGAATTGAACCCAAGACCTTCTTGCTGTGACACTCCCTTCAGCCTTAATTAGCAAATGTTACCAAGCTTACACAGTCAAATGAGATCATCAACATGGTAAACAGTATACCTGCTTAACAGCATGTTAGCATTGTCATTGTGAGCATGTTAGCATGCCGAAATTTGCATTTTACATACAGAGCTGCTCGCATGGCTGTAGACAAATAGTCTTGCTGACATATACAAGGGAATGAAAGTCAAAGTTGACCATATTTAATGGAAGTGCAGCACTGGACTCACAATGTAATTTTTTCACAGAAATGGAAAAAAGATATTTTTCTTTTGAAGCCCACTTCACAGATCATTACCTTTGTTCCAGGGACATATGAATCAGTCTCTGCTGTGAGAGAACTACAGTAGCAAATTGGACATTACCTTATAGTGCATTAAGGTATTTCAACACAACATGCCATCAAAATGCATTAAAGTAAAAATATGCTTTATTACAATTTGGGTTTTATTTTCATGGTTGTATTGATTAGAACAACAACATTATACCGCCTTAAGTAACTGCAATCTTTATAGTGCCAGTGCAGTGGGGTGAAAAACAGTGATTTTTTTGTTGGACCTATTTCTAGTGAAATCGCCATGTTCCCAGATCTCAGGAATTAAATAGTTTGCCGTTATCTTAACTAGAACCAAAGGCCTGAGCTAAACTCAAGCTGTAATAAAGTTTTACCAGTTTACCAGTTTTACCTTTAAAGACAAAGTTAAGTAATGAACTGGTGTCTATTTCTTGGTATGTGCCAAATATAGGTAAAAGTTAAAATGCTTTTGATAACTCATCATGAAGTTTATGTAACACATTTTAATAAATATATCCAAACAAATATGATCGGGGCTAACCGGAACATAACAGCCAGGAAGTGTGTGTTTGTACCATTGACTGTATATGAAGATGGACGACATGAGAGCTCCCCAAAAGTGAAGCCAAAACATCTCGATCGCCCCCTGGTGGTGGGCTGCAGTATAGGTCATAAACCCCTTATCACGCTAATGTATATTCGAGTGTTCATTTTTTCTGATCAGTTTGGCTTTAATTAGTTGTTTGATGCCACAAAAACGGGGTGAAACGTCATGATTGACAGTTGAGCCATGCTCACGATTGGGCGGGCAGGTGTATGGGCGGGAGCTCGATAATACGGTTCCGCTGCCCGGTCGCTACTGCGCCGACTCTGGCTCCAAATGACGTCACCAGCGCAAGATGGCAGCGCTTGTATCCGGGATATTTTGGCTTCATTTTTGTACAGGGGGAGGAAGTGGAGACACGTCGTCTATCTTTATTTATGCCAATGACTCATCCTCTCTGCTATGTTTCTGCTCGGTGCAAAAGTCACTGACGATGTAAATTGTAATATTCCTGCTATAAGGCTGATGTATCAAATCAAATCAAATTTTATTTGTATAGCACCAATTCACAACAAAGTTATCTCATGACACTTAACATGTAGAGTA
>JBBPCS010039352.1:0-20734 GCA_037974645.1 Hollardia meadi
GAGGACTCCTCATTAACGTGTACAAACTGAGATCTATCTGATAAATAGGACTTAAACCAGCTTAATGCGGTTCCTTTGATGCCAATCAAATGTTCCAGCCTGAGGGAAATAACTTGCTATTTAACTAACACAAAATGCTCCACACTCAGAGTCAGGTTATAAGTCTCTTATGAGCTACCTGTTTCACAATGCCAAGTCACTTGACCAATTGTTTATATAAAATTCATTATATCAGTTTTAATAAATACTGATTTTCTGTCCTCTTTGTGTCCATATCACTTACATGCTTAGAATAATCTTTGTAGCATTAAATGCAATGCCACAGTCATCACTATATTGGCAGGGCATACTGTTTTTGGTGTATTTATACAACTTCTGCTGACCAGCACTGCATATGACCTAATCATATGCATAGATCAAATGCATCTCAAATTTTGAGAGTTCCAAAATTAATAGTTCACAAGCATATGTTGTGCATACACATTATTTTGAATGGATTGAATCATATCCTGCTCAGTCTCTTTCATTCCATCTAACGTTTCCCTCTTTTTCAACCAACTCTTACAGCTTTACGTCATTCAATCTGTTCACCTCCCCTCTTCTTCTGCCCTCTTCTTGACCTCTACAACTTTTTATGAACGCCTCCTTTCCCTTCCCCATCATCAGCCTTTTATATCTACAGAGAGAGTGGGTCCTCATCAATGGAGTCCGCCATGTTGCACCGCCATGTTTCTACAGCCCAGAAAGGACAAACCAAACTGCTCTAGAGATTTCCTTTCATATTTTTTTTGTGTGTTTTTAGTGGCCACAGGGAGGGTGAGTCAAGGGGGTGTTCAGTTGGTTGCAATCTGCAATCACACTGCTAGATGCCACTAAATCCTACACACTGGACCTTTAAGTAAAAGCACAACATTATTAGCATCAAAACATACTTAAGGTATTTAAAAGTACAAGGATTCATTATATAGAATGGCCCATTTTTGAATGATAAACAGTATATTATATTACTGTATTATAATTATTGATGCATTAATGTGTTTATCACTTTACAGGTGGTGCTAATTTTAATTACATTATATACTGCTGGGTAGTTTGAGAATTTCCCCCCATGGATCAATAAAGTCAGATCTTAATATATAATAATAAAAATAATACATCATAATTTAATTGTTGATTATATTTAATGGAGAAATTTGTAAGATGTTGAGTCTTATTCCTGGGTCGTCAAATACAGATTCTTTGGATTAGTAGGTCGGGCCGGCCACCAACCCAAAGAGTTGGTATTTGACGACTTGGGAATATGACTCAACAATCAACTATGTTACACATTACACCTTTAATATTTTATTTTATTATTTTTATTATTATTAAATACTTAGGTAAAATACAAGAACCTCAAAAGGTACAGTTGTAGAGTAACTATAATTAGTTACTTCCCACCACTGATTGGGTGTGTTTATTTTCAAATTCATATGATTTGGAGTGGGAGTTGCAGGAATACTTTTACTACTATTCTTACCACAATGGATGGGGAAAATGGATGAGCAAAGAAACAGAGAAGGTTATTGATTATTTGCAAATCAGAAGGAACAGACAGCTGGGCTATTAGACAAATACGTCACTCTGAAACTCAATTGTCCCTAAATGTCACACTGTGGCTACATTGTGAACTGGCAGCTACATGAAGTGGCCACAATGAGGCAGAGCAAAGATGTAGTGAGAAAGAGAGGAAGAATGAAAGGTCAAAAAGGCGAACTAGGACAAAAAGGTCTGAATGGCACACAGTGGGAAGAAATTGGCCGGAGAAAAGAATAGGAGAGGTTCTGCGGAGATGAAGGACATTTTGAAAAGAGGGAGGAGGGTAAGAACAACGATGACCTAAAGATTGGAATGGAAAAATAGTGAGGTGACATTCTCTTCTGTCCTGTCTCTCTTTCTTTGATAGTACATTAATCTTCTCTTAGACAACACAGTGACTTTGTTGGCAAAATGTAACAAAGACGACAGCGACACAAGGCATTTCTTCTTTCAATATGAAATCACTCTAGATGGATGTTCTGTAAAAGCATGGAGATGATCACTAAATAAAATAATTATTTAAGGGCACAACAGTTATTTTCTTGACTAAAGGTATATACATTTCAGCTAAATTTACCCACATAAGTCAAGTAATTATAAATTATTGTTTTCTGCTTGTTGCCAGATTAGCAAACAAGTAAAATTGATGTGTTGTTTCTAGCATTAAGAGACCTGTAAATCAATTTGAGAGTGACTGGACTTTAATTTTGGTGACAGATGACTGTGTTGAGTGTTTGACACCGCTTTGGTATCTCCAAAGTATCTCTTTGTTTTTATTAGTTCACATCATCGTTTAGACATCAAATAGGCAAAACATTCTCCATCATTTAGAAATCTTTAGAAATTACATTCTTATTTGTGAATTTCAGAATTAGCTTGTTTGAGTGAATGAAGCATTTTTATTTTGATTGTGTTCAAACTGTTATACTGAAATAAACAGCTCCATGTAAGCTACAGACTAGAGGAGAGGACACAAAAATGCCACCTATACACAAATGAAAAAAGTTAACTTGAGAAAGAGTCCAAAAAAGAAAGGGAAAACAGAAGTCATAGTAGTTGTGGAAAACAGGAAGGATCTATTAGCTCCTGTAAACGCTCTCTGTAGCTTTCCCTGGCTTTCCTCTACAGATAGCTTATCTGATATCCAGTCAAAGTAAATCCCTTCAAATATCAAGAGCCGTCCGAAATTATGGTCATAATGCACTTTACTGCAATGCTTCAGTTGATAACAGTTCAAGACAATCTGTTTTCCATTAGAAGTGTTTGTACATGAGCTCATGTTCTCATCTTTTCAACACACTGATTACTTTCCTTAACCTGTCAATGTTTGAGGCTAAGAGAAACTTAAGGGAGAAAATGGAAAATGTGGTGAAAGAATGGACTGAAGCTGCAGCAGTTTTTGCACCCTGGACAAAGCATTCTGTAAAAACCTTTAACTGTGCCAAGTCATTTGTTGCTCCTCATTTGCTCACACTGGGAAAATAATACCTGCTCGAGCTTGCTAAATAACAAATGCAGCAAATGGCCTTCAGTAGCTTCATACAAAACAAAGCACAATTTACAGGGGGCAAGAAATACATAAGAAGTGGATGGAAATGTGCAGCCAGAGGCAAACAGACATAGAGTTGTCATATAAATTGGGTTGAACATGTCAAAGTGTTACTTAGGTCTGACTGACATGTTACACAAAGCAAGTGCTCCTGATGGACTGGTAGGAAAACACTGTCCACGAGACAGGGAATGGATTCTGCAAAAAAATGCAATCAAGTAGGCACAATAATAATGTGTGCTCTTCTACACTATCAACCAGGGAACATCAATAGCAGCAAATGGAAGACAAATTTCTTTTTGCATTATACTGTAATGCAGGCTTATTGGGATGAAGTAATATCAAGAGAGAACACAGAGGCTCTGACTTTCAAAAAGCTGCTTCCACTATATATATATTATACTTATAACTTATAACTAAGTCTATTAATTCATCCAACCCTCAGTCTGTCCATCTCAACTAACCTCCTGTTGAAATGTTCACGTCACCCAGTAGCCCCGTACACCTTACCCCGTCCTGCTGTTGCGAAATAGCTGCTAAATATACAAAACTGCATTATCAGCAGCAATGAATGTAAAGTAGCAGCAAAAATGAACAATACATTAATACACATATTTAAACAGCTAGATTGTACCATAGTCCATTTCAACATTGGAAAATTAAAATAAAATTCCCTGAATTTCGTGTGTGGACACAATGGTTTTGCTTCAAAACAATAGCAATGTCTGCGCTGGCCTAATTAGCCCTGTACTTCAGATCTTGGCTTTATAAAGGTCCACTTTCAGCTGCCATCTTAAAGGAGGAGAAGGCTACATAACTTGAGCCAGGCAACATGTGTTTGTACAGGATAGCAATAAATGAAAAACAAAGCCAAATGTAGCACAACTTTTCTACAAAAAACACAGAGAGAACAAACATATAGTCACCAGACAATAGAGACACGGCCATTTAAACTCACTTCATAATAAAAGTGAATCAAGTTTAAATGTATTGTTTGCTTCCTCTCCTCTGTTCACTTGTACCTACAGCATGTCTGCAGTTTGACATCATTATCATCATCATCATCATTAGTAATATTGTTAACAATAAATGCAGGAAGGCCAAAGTCTCTCCAGTCCAACAGTGGACACTGTTTCCTTAATTTCGAAGCGCCTTTGCTTTAGTGTGCTCACTGGACTAAAGCTAATATCAGCCAACAGACCTTTAACAACAAGGTGTGTGTAAATGTTCTAACCAGGGACTCAGCTGAGAGTGTGTCAGAAGGCAGGTCCAGAATGCTTTAGTCCCTCACTGCTGTGGCCATGGACAGGAAGCCAAACCTAAACGAGCAAGGGCTAGTTGCATAAGTGTGCGTGCATGTGTGTGTTATTCTAGGGTATGACCTCTGAAAACAAACAATTCTGGCTGATCATCTTTAGCACAAGCTCCACCATATTGTCCATTTCCGAGTTTAACATTTTGATGCAGTTAATCTCACCTGTAAAGAATTTCAAGGGCACACAGACCAGGAAGCAGTGGAATTATTTTTCTCTGTTACTTTCTTTTATAACTATCAGTTTGATTAATTTCCTCATCTGAGTCGTTCTCATGAGGACAGAAATGTTTCCTTGTTTTGTGACCTTCCTTGTGTTCTCCCAAATCACCCTACAGCTTTGTGTTTTATGTGTTTTTATCTGATTTATTCCATTGCCTCTACCGTTACGGGACTGTGACCATCAAGATGAAAATTCAGCTCAGTGAGTCAGTGGGGAGACATTTCACCTGTGTGCGAGCACACTTCATTATACTTTGCAGCACTTGAGAAAATTATATTTTTCCATAAATCAGATCTCTTCATTTCTAATCAACATCTAATAAAAAAAAAAAGAAGAACTTAAGGTGATATTGTGAATATCTTTGAATCTTCACATCTTTTCAGCAAATTTTCACCTGCTGTAATCCTCTTTGAAAGTCCAAAAATATAAACAAATATCCAAATAAAAATAATTTGTCCCAGTCCACAGGCAAGGGGAAGGAAAGGAGCATATTAAAGGAGACATATTATACCCCTTTTCCACAAGTTACCACAATCAACAAAAAACACAATATTTAAACGTCCAAATAAACACACAGCATAATTATATCATAAATACTTACATTTCTCTCGTCTGCAGTTTTGCCACAGACGGTTGGTATTCATCCCTCTTTTAGGAAGTGGTTAGCGTTAGCACTCATGTAGCTCTACAGGTTTTTGCCAACTGTAGCAAAAAATAAAGTTTAAAGTTTTTAGTTTGCTCTTGTGTTCTCTGAGGCTGGAGGGCTGCAGCCAACAACAGAGCAGCTTCTGTGTGTAGCTCCAACCTTCGACATAACGCTAGTGGCTCCTGTGCTTGCGAGAAAAACAATGGTGGACCTTCGCTAAAGTATAGCTCGGAAGCCATGGGTGGAGATATCAGGTGAGGGGCTGGTGAGGTGGTATTATGCAGTATTATGCAAATGTGCCTCAATTTGACATAAGAAGGAGGGCAAAATATGAAAGGGGTATTTGGTCCCATGTTTTCTAACTCAGGCAGCCCACAAAAAACAGACTGGGTGGTCCTATTTCACCGTTTGTGGGTCGTTAGGGACTCCAGATACCCAAATGTATGTGAAAAAACACTGAAAAAGTTGAGTTTTTCAAAATATGTCCCCTTTAAAGATTCAAAGCAGTTAGGTGCCAAATACAAGACAAATATGTTAGTTGTATGGGAGGTGTGCAAAGAAAGTTACAGCATTAAGGGTAGCTGGAGGGCAACTCATAAAAATGCTATATGGCACTCAAAAGCATTTTAAGTCTCTCCTTTACTCACTGTTTGTCTTTTAAAACTGACAGATCAGTTATTTGAATGAAACTGGCACTCCGTTATGGTCCAAGAAATTTGGGTACACTATTTATTTTTATCTTGATCCATTTCATTTATCGACAAATTGCTTGGGTTGAGAGGAGTTCAACAAATGCAATACTAATTTTTGCCATTTTAGACATTTATGCTTTTACTCCTATAGAGATAATGGGCTCACTTCAACAATTTGGCTGCGATATGCAAATGGAGATGGCGAAATATAAACCGCAGGTTGAAAATACTACAAATGATCCTACCATTACCCCCTGCTTCTTTATATGCATGGTGTGAACGTACACAATCTGTACTTGTCAGGTTTTAGTCTGCTCATTTTTAGGACACTCTAGTTCTCCCATTTTCTCTGTGTTTCTTTGCCACACTCCCAATCTCCTCTCTGTCAGGCCCAAGTGGCTCCATCTCCCTGTATCTATCCTTTCAATTTCCTTCCCTTATTCATCCCTTCATCATGCTGCTGTCTCTCTCCCAGCTGGCTCTTGGCTTCCGCCCAGGTGGGCTCTCTGCCCTGGAGGATCATGATGGCCTGCATCACTGTCTGCACCAGTGCTGGGGAGCAGCCATAGGACTTGATCTTTGTCATGTTCTTTTTATTCAGAGACTCTACAGCAAACGAGATAGACGGAAAATAGGTGAATGGATAATGACAGACAATACTTCTATGGACATCCACCAATATAATAGGACATCCACTTGTAAATTGCAGGTAATCATTTTGCCATTTGTGATTGTATCTGTAAGACTTATCTTTCTAAATGCTGAGAGGATTCTCCTTAAGAATGTGAAAAAGACTGATAAATTTGCCTTGCGCTTGCTAACTCTATCAAAGAAAAACATTTAATTACTTGGCTTTTCATCCAGAGTTGGCCACATTGAATATGAATACAATACCTTTTAGAGCCTCTCAGTTTGAGCGACTACGCCACTGATGATACAGGATTGGTGAAGTACAGAGTGCTGTGCTATGTTGTTCTTTTAGAGTGGTGACAATGGTTCACCAATGTCATGTTTGAATGTCATTAGTTTTGCAAGCATTTGTCAGCAATGATCATAAACCAGTCCAAATTATTGCATAAGTTAAAGTTTTGACCTGATGAAGGCGTGAGAAGAAAAGTTAAGCAAACACCAAAGCTTTTACAATTTATCCTATGCTGAACATGGCGGTCCATGCATCCATTAAGTGATTATTGAGACAATTCACTCAAAACCACAAATGTCAACCTCATTGTGGTGCTAGGGGATAAGGCAGAAGATCATCTAAGTCATTAGGGAACATAATCTGGGAACAAACTTTTTTTTGTTCCAATCCATTTAGTAGATGTTAGGATATTTCACTGGACAAATGCAAACTTTGACCTGCTGGTGGTGCTTAATGAAAAGTCAGGGGTTCCCCATGGTCATTAGGATTTGTTGTCTGGCGACCATGTATATCAAAATGCAAAATTTCATAGCAATCCATCTAACAATTGTCAAGATATTTCAGTCTCATTCAAAGTGGTGGACTAACAGACCAGCATTGCTAGCACGGTTAAAAACCATCCAGACACATACACGCCCACACGGACAAATATACACAAAGTTCTTACCAGTGAGCAGTTATTATGAGCAGCATAGGATAAGTTCTACAATGATATATCTCTGCACAGTCTTGTCATATTGTGTAAAAAGCAAAGTCTTGTTTCTTTAAGTCTTGCTATCACCACAAAGGGTCACAGGGTAAACTGAAGGTCAAACAGTGTGTTTGATAAAAAATAGGACAGTTAACATTACTATCCAAGGCTATCCTTCTGCTGCTTGTCAGCATCTATATTCTCCTGTACAAGGACGAACAAGTATTCGTCACATTGTACCTGGAACTTGCTTCTTGGCTTCCTCCAGCTCTACAGACATGGCCTCCATCTTCTCCCACATGTCACTGCTCTTGAAAAGGCTGTTACGCAGCTTGCTCACCTGTTCCCCCAATTCACTGCCTGTCTATGACAACAGCCTGGATGGACACACTCTCTCTCACACAGACACACACACAAAATCAAATGAGTGACAGAGTGACAGAACAGAGACAGGCGTTTAGTGAATTGAATAGAGCCATTTATCCACAGAGGAAGATTAGAAGTCAGACGGGTGGTGACTGTAAATTGACTGAAGAAAGAACTCAAAATGCAAAAGGCCAGACAGAAGAGATTTAAGATGAGATTCTGCGTGATTTTCTCTATTCTTTCTCCTTCAGAGTTTGACCTAAAAGTTATCCCATTATCTACAAATGATGAATAACATCCACACTAGAATTTACCAGATAAGTTCAGTTCAGTTAGGTTCCAGTCTGACACCCAAAGTACATCGCAGAAGAAAATATGGTTGAGGACAGGGGACTGAAAAGACCCAGGGCCTTTTTCCCAAAAGCTTGAAGGGCTAATATATATAATTAAACTCTTTCTATGTATCGTCTTACATTTGCAAGGTGTTTCCAAAAAAGTGAAATAACGTTGAATGCTCTCAGAGAGGATCATACAGTAGTTCAACAAGTGTATCATACATGACTAAGAGATCTTAATGGATACAATCAATTTTTTTCAAGTCTGTCTTCATACAGTATTCAAATGTCCATATGTATGCTGAAAGACTTATTGCTTGCTGTAATCAATTCTACAGTGTATTTTCTTTAAATAATGAAATAGTACTGGAATAATTATAATTCAGTCAGGAACACTATAATCAAAGAAACTTAGATTCACATTTGCATTAAGTTATATTTGGCGGTATGGCTCTGTTCTGGAAGGTCCCTGCCCTTCCACGTGTCTACGTAGAAAGCCTAAAGCAGGAAGAGCACACCTCTCTGCCCTTCCATGTGCCTACATGGAAAGGCTAAGGCAGGGAGCTAAGCAGCAAATACCCCCCAAAATAATCTTACCAGGCAAACCTCCCTGGCCTTTCATGTGCTGACATGGACATACCAGCAGGAGGAGCTAGCTGAGCACCTTAGTAGGAAACAAATAGCGTAATTTAAAATGACATGATATGCTCAATTTATATCATTGAAGAAATTTTAGAACTCATTATAAAAAGAGTAAAAATAGAAATACTGTATGTTGCTGTCTGACATTACAAGACAGTCAAAGCTAAAATCAAGCATTGTGGAAAAGGGCTACAAAACCCTCATTTCAAATTAGGTCTCATTCAGAGACTTGCAAATGCAATTACAGTCAGGTCATGTTTAATGGGCACAAAATGAAAGCCTCCTGATGTGGAAAACTGAAAAAAGCTCTCTTTTTCTGTTCAGCCATGTTCAAGTTTCTGACATCATTCCAGACAGCAATACTCTCCTCTCTCTCTGTCTCTCCTCCCTATTCAAAGCCTGCTGCACTCACAAGGTGGTTATAGCCCCGAGGCTCTGATGAGCCGGATGCACTTTACAGGGCTCCTAAAGGCCTCATCGTGTCAGAGGAAGTATGAAGAGACTCTAGTCATACTGAGGTAGAAAACACCAGAAACAGCAGTCACTAAAATCTTAGGATACCAGCATGATATATTTGGGTCACTCACAGAACCAGTCTGCTGCAGTAGACTAGCACTGGGTACCAAATAGGGATCACAGTCCCCATTATATTTCTCTGAACACAGAGTCTGCCAAGTGGTGCAGGTAGGGGCAAGGTGGGTGTCTTACTCAAGAATACAACCACAGCTCCAACAGTCCGCCCTGCAGTTGGTTAGATGTCACAGATAAGTTGGCTTTAAACAGTATGATTAAATTCAAAAGCACTACCTAAAAATGTGGTAAAGCAGAGCATGCTTAGGGTGCACAGTGTGAGTCAGTGAGTTTAGCTGGTTAATTGGTGCAGCAGGGCTCCCTGAGCTCTGGAGATGTGATCTGGATCCTGCTAGCAGCTAGTGGTCAGAGGGCTAGGACGCTTCGTCACCCAGAGAACGGTGATTAGCTCTGGGTAATGGTGCCTGCCAGTCCAATTAGCAGCATTATGTGTGACCTCAACCCTGTGCCACTAATTACAACTAGGCCGCGAGTGTGAGTGAGTGAGTCCGGGAAAAAAAGACGGAGAGAGGTGTTTTGTGAGAGAGAACGTGTGTGTGTGAGACATCAAGAAAGAGAGAATGAAGAATGAAAACTGTGTGTGCATGTGCTATGTATGTGCGTGTGCTGTGGACCCCTCTCTGCCACAGCATCCACCCTGTCATTTCCAATTACAGCGAGCCTCAGGTCTTTGCTACAGCATCACTCAGCTTACCAGACCTCATTTGCTCGACACCGAGCGTCAATCAGCCATTAACACACTGATTCATGGTGAGACACGAGCCACTGTTCTCAATGTAATACTGAGGATTTGCTGAGAGGGACTGTAAGGTATAATTACATATATCTGAGGGATGTGAGACCACTAGTGTATTTCATATGTATCTTTTTCTAAAATCATTATTACAGAGAGCATTATTATTACACTGGACCCAATGAATAAAATGCACACAAGAGCAAAATCCATATGGAAAAGTGCTTTAAATACAGAAATCCTGCAAAAGGCCAAATGGAAGTTGAAATATGCCATGCAGCGAAACATTCAATGAACCACTGTATCCATTTTACTGTTCTCTTCAAGAGGTGAAAAAATGTATGTACATATACATATAGCAATCAGCCAAAATCAGTTGGTAAATATCGGCATATCAAAAATCCACAAGCGCCAGACACATACTGCAGTTCCTCTTGGATTTTTACCAAATTCCACGTAAAATACTGCTTCACATGGCAGCTTATTCCCCCTTAATTTAGTGAATAAAAATGGTACAGAAAAAAACTCAGCCATTAGTAACAAATTAGTAAAAAATCAATAAAACTAAAGTTTGGTTTACTCAAATTTAAACACATCAGGTACCAGTACTGGCGAGTCATAGTCTAATGCAGAAACACTCACACAAACAAAATATACCAGTAAAATCTATACATACCGATTCATGCACTAATTTGTATGTATAACAACAACAAATATGAATTATATAAATAATTATAGTATCTGTTTTCCAGTGTCTGCTGTAGATCTGAATATTGCCCTTCACAACCCCAACCTGCCGATGTGACATGAGGTGGCAGACATCATTCAACCTCCTTACAACCAAACAGAGACAGAAAGGCATTTAAGTGTGTTGTGCTGTTTTTACTCAGCAGACCCTTATATACTGAAGTAGAGTTGTTTATGTGAGTAGACTTTTACCAGATTAATAAAGTGCCCCACAATGTATCAGAAATGTACAATACCTGCATGTAATCCTTGTTGTTAAGGCAACAATTCACATACAGCACCTCGAGGGATGCTGCAGGCTGCCATTAGGCTAAGGCTCTTCAGCTTAGAAGCACCGCTGTGTGATTCATTCTGTGCTCCTTTTTCATGAACCTGTGTGTCGACGGCTTGGAAGTTGGTGTATGTGCACAGTGAGTACCTAGCCAAACACATTAGCAGATGAAATTTCCTGCTCTAATTATGGTTGCACAGGCAGGGCTATTCGTCTGTGTTAATGTACTCATTGAGGACTGCAGGTCAGAACAGTGTGAAACAAGAGAGAACAGGATTCTCTCAAAGAAGATAAGGGAAAATAAGTGGAAGCAGGAGAACACTGTGTTCTAGCCAGTGCTGTTGTTTTTTTTCTTTAAGGCCCAATAATGGGAAATGTTGTCAACATTTATTTTCATTTCATGTATTTCATTTTGTTGAGTTCAGGGATGTTTGATGAAGTTAGTTTTGTGAGTGGCTGTTACATCATGATGGAAGATTCACAACTGTTGTCAAAGACTTTCATGATGTCTTTGCAACAATGTAAATCATATCTTTCCATCACCATATGATGTTTGGTCAGAGAAACAACATGAGAGTGACAAGATGTAGGTTACTTTGGTTATTAATACTACACTACACTGACAGCAGATGTCACTCAGGACAAAACCTGATTTTTTTGTAAAAGGTCTGCTGATGGTTAATAGCTGTTTTGAACTATAATGTGTTCATTCTGTATCTGGCCCAGACCCTCCCACCACAACTGATCAACAGGCCTACAGACAAATGAACAAAGGACATTATATAAACAAAAACATGAAACCATCTGGAAAGCTCGACCTGTTCGCAATAAGTAAAACAAAAGATTACAGGGGTGACAGACTGGGATAGGTGAGGTAACGCGACAGAAAAAACACCATACTCAACATACATAATATAAAACCTCAGCCAGCTGGGGTTGGGGGCTGTTGCAGCATCCTCAGCATTTCCTGTGTGGCATATCTGAGAAAACTTTCCTCGACACTCACAATGTATTTTAACACATTGCAGTGGACGTTGTTAATCAGAAAAATGTTGCATTGGTTGTGTATAAAACTAAACTGTATAATATTCTGGCCTGTATCTACGTGATTTGCACGAATTGTTGTGTGAAATCTAATTCTGACCTGTTGACTGTCTCTGTAGCATTTTATTAAATGAAATCTTTCTTGGTCATAATTCACAATTGCTATCCATAAGCCTGCTTTAGCTGATAGAACAGAATATTATTGCAGAGGGTCAGATGCTGTAGAAACATCTCAACGTCTCATTTTCATTTCCAACTGACTGAAGACATTTTTATTGTAAATTTGGTGGACCTGTTGGTGTAGACGATCTTACAGTTAAATAAAGACTGCATGAAACTTATTGATCAGACTTCAGAGGTCAAAACTTTCAGTCTTGCTCAGATTGTCTGAAGGGAAGTGTTTCAAGATTCTAATACACACAGTATTGTTGCTGCCAAATGCCAACCCCACAGTTTAACTTAACAACTGTAAGAATTCAGAATTATTCAAGTAGCAAGGACTTGTAGAGACAAACTCTCAAGGTGTCAATCTAAATCAATATAAACATTTATTACAGCCACATACATTCAGGTTGAGGGCTAAAAACAAATACAATAGACTGTGAGAAAAACACAGCACACCTTCCAGGTATCACAAAATGCCTACCGTGCTGTTCTGAAATATTCAAGCAGTTCCATGTGGTCAGCTTTGTGTTTGATTTTAGTCACTTTATAGAAATCTAACTTTGTGTCTAACTTTTATATTCAATAAAAAATTTAGACAGTTCGAATGTGTAGTACTAAATAAGTATATTTAGATCAGTAAGTATTTAAATAAGAATTAAGACAAAACTGTTTCTTGCCGTCTAAAGGCAAGGACAAGAACAAATCACCTTCAGTAAAGTAGCTGACTGAAGAAGATGAAAGGAACACATCGTATAAAGGCAGAGGTCATTCATCAAAATGGTAATTAAGGTCATTAAGCCAGAAGCCAAACTTCTTTATCCTGTTTTTTAGCAAAGCCAGTAACTACAAATTGTGTCCATTGTCTATTGAGCAGGTCTTTCATTGATCTTTGACATTGGAGAAAAAAAATTCTATTCTAGACTGTCTGCACCTTGAACCAGCTTGGAAAATCTAAGTAAGATTCTCTCTTGCATGGTACTCACTCTCTCACTGGTCTAGTGGAGCTTGTCACCTTCTGTAGTAGAGGAGTTTGGTTGTATGAGGTACAGCACTTCTCTGCTGTGAAGAGCTTGGAAGTGCAGCCACGTGCTGCTGTGCAGCAGAAGTGCTCAGTCAACCTTTCCTGGATAAATTAAAGTTGAAGGAAAACAGAAAGCTTGATTATCACAAAGAGATTAATAAATAAGAATTACCTCAGCCGTCACATTCAAAATGTCACTTTGTTGATATTGGAGTGTTGAACAAAGATGCAGTTAGAAGGGAGCTACTTTAAGCAGGGGGAGCAAATATGAGATGACAGCAAATAACTGTGACAAATGGCATCTGTGTTGAGTGTTCCATTTAGTGGAGATCAGCAACATAAGGGCGGCAGCCTGAGACAATTAATATTTAATGTTCAGACAGTCACGGCAATATAATTCACTGCAATTATGCACAAATTAACTTCTCTTATGCAGTCTGAGGCACAACAATCTTGCACTTTGTGATTTTGATTGTTCCACTCACTTTTGAGAGAACCATTACAGCTCAATATGCGGTGAAGCAGCAGCAGCATGAAAAATGTGCAAGTGGAGCTATGGTTTGTAACAGAAGACTGATGGAAGCTATATGAGCCCATGGTTTGATTTAATCTTGTTTCATTTCCGTCTTTGCTTCCAGTTTTCCTTGTTTTAATTTCTTAGAGGTTAGGGTGATTTCCTCAGTGGAAGGCATCAGATAAAGTCACATTCTTTCTCAAACATCAGTGAATAGGCAACATTGATGTAGTACACGTGTGCTTGTGTGTGTGTGTGTGTGTGTGTGTGTGTCTGTGTGTGTGTGTGTGTGTGGAGACCTCACCTTGTCTGAACTCCTGCTTGCCGCCTTCCACCTGGACTACCTGGTAATCAGACAATGGCTGCCGTCTTAGACAGGCTCCGTCAGCCCGACTGAGGGGAGGACACACACAAACACATGGAGAATGAATACTTTAAAAGTACCAACTACTAATGGAACCTATTCACAGCTCTTGTGCATGGACAACTTAATGAACAGAATGGCTATTTTTGAAATACAGACTGCACAACAGACAAAGTGTTATTCCTAACATTTTAGATGCTAGAAGATCATTTTGTATGGGATAAAAATCTAACTCTTCTTTTTAGAAGAGTATCATCAGTGTTAATGGAATATTAACAACTACGCAAACCAACAATACCCACAGCCATGTACAAACTGAATGTGTGACAACACAAATGTACTGTACACAAAAGCCATTAGTGGAGTGTTGTTTGTGAACGTTGTTTCTTTGGTAATATAGTGCTATTGATTTGCAGTAGCATGTGGTAAAGAGAGCAGAGACTGGTGGTGAGAGGTCTTCTCTCTTTCAGCTAAAGGGGAGCTTTCAGCTGCGCATCATGCTGTGTTCTTCAAAGGAGCTTCAAACTGGGCCTGAATCATAAAACTGGCAAACAGTGGACACAGCAAAGACACACCAGAGGACAGCAGATGAGGACCTCTTATATTGATTGTGGTAATGTACTGTATTGACTGAAGAGAGTGTGACGGGTGGAATTGACGCAGTGAGTTGATGCATCTGGGAAAATTTTCTGGACTGTGTCCATTTAAACGCATATGAGGGAGTGTGTGTGGATATGTGTGTCTAAGACACGCTGCCTTCTATGCCGTCTCGGAAAAGAGCACCAGGCTCACGGGAACTACAACAGATGCCATGTTGTTGGCCTCCAGCTCCTAGAGACCATTCATGTCCAGTAGGTCCTCATACATACCAGACTCACCCAAAATCGCCTGATATGCACGCACGCACGCACGCACGCACGCACGCACGTGTAAATACATTCATACCCCCTGTTGTATTCATCAATCTGTCAGCTGAGATAATGCATTAGATCGATTCTTCAAACGATTAATAAACCACAGTCCATCCTCCAATCCATCATCTTTTCTGTGGGGCCATCTTTACACAATGATTTCACTGTGTGTTCAGTAATAAATGTACCAAATATGGGCAGTTGTTTGTTGGGCAGATGCTGCGAAATGTGAGGTCAAAGCGTGAGCTTATTTTCTCCTCCCAACCACAAAAACAAAGATCATCCTTACACAACAACAGTGGCTGTAGGTTTTACTCCAATATCGTTAAATCATACAATTCAACACAATAGTCACGCCAAGCCAAAAGGCTTTTACACAGATTGACAAAAGGCGTTCTGAAATCTAATTGGCAGTTCTAAAGTGATAAAGAAGCAGATGAACATTAGTTTAAATAATTTTCTGCCTACCATTGATTTGACCATGACAATGTAAGCTATAATTATGTGAAAAATGTAATAACTTTGTAATGGATTTCATCTGAGCCGTTAGATTTAGTCAACAGATTCTCCATAAAAATGTCAACCCAGTTCCAATATGTTCTCTACATGTTGATCAATAATACTACTGTGCATGGAAACTCTCCTGTGAATATCATGCTCATATCCAGATTTATTAATGTGTTATTGTCGGGGTAATCTATGCTTATAGAGTAGATAATAACAAGGATATCGCACACAAAAGAAATGGGAATGCAGTGCTCACACAATATTGATATTCAAACATCCAGCTGATAATATCGAGTCTGGAGACACGTACAGGGGAAGGAGCAGTAAGATTTGACCGAGTGAGTGAGAGAAGAAAACATACACAAAAGACAGAGCTCCAGTGTAGTGATGGTGTTTTTGGTATAAGGGAAGTCCAGGTCAGTTTTTATGCAGACTTGTAGTAGCTGGTAAAGAGACTGGTCCTGACTTTGGTATGGAGGCTTACTGGCTGACTACCAGTTTGTAAAAATGTACAAGGTTATATTCATTGTCTAATCCATCAGTCTATTTTCAGCTCAGGTTTGGAGTCTCAAAACCATACATTGCTACTGCAGAATAAGGACTCATTCAGACCTTTATTTAATGATGAAGTAATAGAAAAAATAAGAAAAAACAAGTAAAAGTCAATAGAAATGTCACTAAATTTAGCCCAAGACAATTATACAAAACAAAACTACACAATGAATAAAATTCCATAATCATGAATTTTTAAGTGCTAGAAGCACATATATTTCTCAGAACTGTGGAAAGTGCTTCCTTGCTCTATGTCAGCAGTGAACAGTTTGACAAGTTAAACCTAAAAATGAATTTTGGTGAACCTGACACTGCAAGGTAAGGAGAACTCGACCATATTGCAATGGGATCACACCAGCCATCATGCCTGTCAATATATTGATTTTCCGACCACCTCAGTAATCATTACTACATTTAGTATTCTTATACATTGGTCAGACCAAGGCCAGCGGTAGCTCAGCCCACCCAAACATGCGTCTTGCCCACCCAATCAAAAGTTAAGAAAAACAGCAAATTGAAATATATTACAGAAAATATGGCTGTTGTGGACTGTAGTGGAGTCTAAATGCACATAAACTCCGTTTATCCACCTCTCAAATTCTTAAATAGCATTTATGCAGCCCAACCTGAGCTTTATGCAGTCTTTCAGTCATGTTACAGCTGTTAGTTACTGTTGTAGCTTCTAGGAGCGCTCCTTTTGATTTACGATTTAACATTGTATCTCCATGTGAGACTCGGAGACAGCTGTTACTGTTAACAAGGAGCGACCAACAAACCACCACCCACTCCAGCTGCGCTGGTTTTAAAACAAACAAACAAACCCCTCTGTGCTGAAGCTCGTGGGTGGACTAGAGCTGCTTTCATGGGACAGACAGAGTTCATAGGATCATATGTGACATACTGACGTGTGGCATCAAACAATAATCCATTAGACAAAAGACAACAAAGTAATGGGCTCGCAAAAACTCTCCAGTGCTGCTTAAGTTTGTTAAATCAACACTAGTGTTGTGTAACCCTACAGTTTATTTAGTGCTGCTGCTTTACATTACAGTAATATAAATGTCGCTTTGTAGTTTGGATAGCTTGACTGCTTATTCCTACCATGTGTCCACAAGTAATGTACTTAACATGCTAGTTGTGCTTCATGCTCACTCAGACTTCCGAACAGGAAGGCTTTTTACATTTTCAGAGTGAGTGAAGGAATTAGGAGAGAGGAGACAGAAGCGAGAAAGAATTGCAGATGTGATGGTGTTCAAAGAAAAACAGTAACAAACTGATTCAAGAAGGAACACACCATTCAACATTTAAAGAAAAGTTTTAAGGAGGAAAAAGAAGCACATGTAGCAGCCAAGACGTCAGGTGATGGAGACACATGAAGAAATTCACAGCAGGAAAACTGGTAAGGAAGTTCCACCTGTCCTGTATCACAATTAATTATATTTAAAGGCACAATCTGTTCTCCAAATGCAAACTAAAGGACTACTAGCCACACTAACAAAAGTCAAAGCACAGATTGAAACCTGCTATAAAAAGACTTTTCATACTAACATTACACAACAGCTCCATTAACATGATGTTTTCTTAAGCTGTTCAAATGCTGCTGACCTAAGTAACTGTACCTAAATATTAAATACTTTTTTAAAGGTATATAGTTACCTTGATGTTTGAGGATAGGCTTGATTAGTGGATTTTGTTGTTTTCTTTTCAGTTTGAATAAGTCTTTATAGCTTTATAACTATTAGCTATGGTAGGAAGTCTGTTTCACTGGATTAGGTTTTAATTTGATTTGAGAACTCATCCAATGAAAATAAATGTTATGGAGTTGATTATGTAAAATCTGGATGTATTTTTTTGATTTTAGGATTAGTCAATCTGCCCTCCACTGACTCAAATCATAGGGTAGCATCAAAAACTTAGAAATGCTGCTTCACTACCTCCCAGTTTCCCCTTCTTCAAATATTCCTTTATAAATTAGAATACTACTTTATTAATCATCATGGGGAAATTAATCTCCTGCAGTGAACCCATCCAAACACCCCTACACAAACACACAGCCATAATCTGGAGAGCTCTGAGGGCACAATGGCAGGAGCTTTTATCTGATCTTGACTCCGACACCCCTCCAGTTGCCATTTTGCCCGATTTTGTGCCATCTGGCCAGGGATTTAAACTGGCAACCTTCAGGCTACTAGTCCACCTCTTTAATTTCTGGACTACTTACTGCCCAAATTGCCCAGCTATTATCTCCAGCAGCCCACCCTAACATAGCAGGCTAAAACTGGCCCTGGGTCAGAGCACACCAATCTTCAAACTCATTCTTCATTGTGAGCTCAACTACACACCTGTAAGGTGTTAGAGCTGCATCTTGCATGGTGCACCGTTATTGACAAAATTTGTCCACAGACAGACAGACTCTCGAGGCAAACAACAATAATGAAAACAATAATTACTATAAAGTTTTGTATATTACTGATATGTCAGATACAGGTGCAACAAGCCAAGCAAGAAGCAGTGGTATCTTGGCAGGCCAGGGTAGACTCGAGATCAAATAATTTTGTTCAGACAAAATGACTTTGGGATTTGACTGAGCTTCGAGATCACTGTAACTATAGTAGTATACCCATTTCTTGAACCCATTTTACAGGTGTTGTACTCTATGTATGTGCATGCAATGTGTGTAGCCTCTATATAACTCATCATAATGTGTTATTGTGTGAGACACTGTATTCCTTGAGGTTGAAAAGGTAGCATATCTTGGCTGGAGTAAAACATGCTCTAACTCTCTCACCTTTCACCTTTAACCCCTACAGTTTCTGGCTAACTGTAGATCCGCCTGATCTGGGAGTGCTGTGTGCAGAAGAGACAGGTCCGTTCATGTTTTGGACATTATGTAAATGATACAGACATGCCAATGATGTAGGCCGATTTCAAAGTTGTACTGGTCAAAAAAAAGAAAGAACAGGAAATGCATAAAGAAGCGGGTACATCAACGAAAGATGAAGGAGAGTAACAAAACAATTTTATATTGTCCATTTCAGATAGTCAAGAGGCAAGGCAACTCTATAATTATTTCCTGAAAGCAATATGGCTAAAAATCTAATTTATCTTGTTCCTTTGTTGTAGTAGAATAAGCAGGCATGAGAGGAGAAGAGTGGGACTAGAGTAGAAAAAAGTGGCTGAAAACCAGGATTGAGAAAAGGAGAGAGCTGGGGACAAGTGGCGGAGGTAAGATGGACCAGGAAAGGTTGAAAGGAGCACAACAACAGAGATGAAAGACTGCCATAAAATTGAAAAAGACTGAAAAGAGACAAGAGGTAAGCTGGAGAGGGAGTGAGCAATGAGTGCAGAGAGCAAGGAAAGTATGAAAAAAGCCAAATAAATCAAAAAAACGGAAGAAACAAAGAGATTGAACGCAGCTGAAAAAATGGGACGAGGGAAACATTTGCAGGCAGCCTTTCAGTCAATCATAATCCCCTGCGTGTTGAATATGAGAGAGAGAGAGAGTGCAATTTTGCAGTGGTTATCATTATCATCATGGCTATAATCATAATCAGGGTAATTCCAGTGTGGGGAGATGGAAAGGCGGATGGCACAGGGTGATAGAGGAGGATAAAATGTCAGATAGGAGGAACAAGGACATTACCAGGTGTAACCATGGTGAAATGTGCAGAGACAGAAATATAGTAAGTGAATGAGAGCGAAAGAAGGACACAGGGGGTAGGCAATAGATTGCTAAAATGAGCATGAGGCTCTTTTAATTAAATCAGACACTCACAATTACCAGGTTTACAAAGCCTGTGTTGTTTTCAGGGAGCAACAAAGCAAAGAAAATGTAATGAAAGAATAATATAATAAGGATTTTGGTAGGCTACAGCAGAGAAAGAGGTCTGAAAGCCTTTCAGTTTATTGACTGTTGAATTAACCCTCATTACCTAGATTATACACTGTAAATGTCTGCTGATTAGATACTACTAATAGTACTACCAAGCCTAAGCCAAATACTTAAATAAATAAATGTGAAAATGAGATCAGCTATCAAAATATTTGAAATAGTCTAGGTCTATCAGACTGTTTCTTACAAAAAAACAGTGCAGCAAGGAAAATACTTTTCTTTAATTCTTTAAAAACGGTATGAGAGAACTCTCAAGGCCACGACTTTGTATGTGATGTGATTAATCGCACAGTATAATACTTAGAGACAGAAATGACGGCCATAGTAAGATATGTTAAAATAGAAAAGAGAAGCTCTAAGAGAAGGAGAGGATTGAGTTATAATGCCAGCTACACACACACACACACACACACACACACACACACACACACACACACACACACACACAGAGAGAGAGAGAGAGAGA
>JBBPCS010039368.1:0-20733 GCA_037974645.1 Hollardia meadi
TATATAATATTGCATTTTTGAGATATCCCTGAGATGATGGAAGGCTTTTTTGGTGATGCTGCTGATGTGTGAGTAAAAGCTAAGCGCAGCGTTAGTTACTACACCCAGGATTTTGCTATGTTTGTGGACAGGACGTGGTTGAAAACACTGAATGCTGAAGCCAGCCTGATAGCTCACTATTTGTGTCCAAGAGTTCCTGGTGATTCTCTCAGCTGTGTTTTAAATCCCTCCGTCTCACTCAGTTCTGAGCTCTAATGTGCGAGTAAGACAAGAATCCATGGCTGAAGGATATTTCAGGAGGCACTGACTGATTGAGACGGCTCTTCACATGCAGCAGCTGAGAACAAACCGAATCCTCTGACTCATACCAGGGAAGGAGTTTCTGACTCCTGCTGAAATATTTGGCAGCTCAGAAATGTGGGATAAAAACCTAGCAACCGCAGCGCCCTTGATATTGCAAAACACACTTTCACAATCTCTCCTCTCTAATTTTTCACAGCTCAAGGTTAGCCTGACCTCCTCTCAACCTACTTTTCGAGAAATATTCCTTCAAGTGGCAGAATAGCCAACAGGTGAGTGGAGCCGACAACAAGGATGCTATTTTTTCTTAGTGGCCTACTTGGGTTTGAGAGCCGCCAGACCTTTGCCGCATGCTCAAGAGCTCGGCATAAATTAGGAGACAGTTCCCCTACACTGATGTCATCATAATATGAGTCTTCCAAAATAAAAATAAAAAACAATCTGGAAAAACAGAAGAAAAGGTGCTCTTGTGCAAAGAAAGAATTTCAAATATATTCAGAATCAAATAATACGTAGTAGTTGCTGCTGCTGTTTTGACACAAAGCTCTAATTGTTTGTCTAAAGGTGACTATATTTAAAGGGACAGTTCACTCCAAAATCATATTTTTCCTGTTGCCTGGAGTGCTATTTTTTCTATCTATATTGTTTCATTTGTCAAGTTTTGGAGATATCAGCCGTAGAGATGTCTGCCTTCTCCTGAATATAATAGAACTAGGTGGCGCTTAAACTTTGCTTACAGTAAGTTTTACCATGTCATTGATAAACATTTCAATGGCTTTTATTTTCAACTAAAAGAAGAAGTAAGCACACCATCCCTTCCCAGGAATTAGGCTTAGTCTTGAGGCTACACTGGCTGCTATTCATTAAAAGTTACATAGTCTCACTTCAAGGATGTCCAATAGCCAAAACATGATCAACAAACAACTTTCTCTTACTGAAAAGATGGTTTCCGTCGGACTCCCGTTCTGGTAACGGCAATAATTCCGACACAATTGCTATATTGGGCAAAACAGGACAATATGCTACACTTTTAGGACTGGAGGACTGTATTCAAGCATTTTAGAGCCAAAACAATTGACACATGAACAAATATCTTCTGGAAATTGCCTGAATGCATAAACAAACACTTGGTAAGGTATGACACAAGACTGTCAGTAAATATATGTTCCATGTACTGTGCATGTAAACATAAACAGGTGCACGGCCCTGCGCTCATACTTGTTCTTCAATTCAGCTTTTATTTCAGTAGCGGCAGTTCGGTGGTTGATTTCTTTCATTCCATGCAGGGGTGGCATGATTTCAACGCCTTACAAGAAATATTTTCAACTACAGTTACATAAAATCAGAATATGAAAGAAATTCATTATTCAGTAATGGAATCATCACCTTCCTAATTTACTCTCAGATTCATTTGTTTGTGTATATATCATTTATATATACACAGGTTAATTCTAAATTCACAATAATTTAAAAATCCATTTACAGGTATACTGAATATTATTTTTTATCATTAGCTTTGTTTACCATTGGTTGTAACAAGCCTTTTTATTCATGTACCCCAGTAAGCCACAACAATATGGCAGTGAGTCAAGCATGCACAATACCAGGACCTTGAAACCGATGCAGCTAAATGGAATTCAGCCATTATTTATTTTGTTTTTCACACCTGCGCTTTTTGCTGTGACATGTTAAAAATGTCTCCAATAAAAAGATCTACAGTTCCTTCAAAACATTCGTGTCAACATATAACAAGTGTGGCGGAAACCTTGAAAATCATCATGTTTTTTGGAATGGGACACACAAGGGGAGGCCTGGATGTAGACAATAAGAGACAGAGTATGGAAAATACATGTGCTCATAGATTTGCTGTTATTTGCTTTGGTCTGTTGACATCCATGAGCAAATAGCCCACGGCGGTGACGATGATGACAGTGTTGATTTAGACAACCTAGCCTGATCAGTAAACAGAATGATACAATCTCTGTTGTCCAAGTTCATCCTGTACCTAACATGTATTGTTGGTAGAAGAAAACAGTAGTTGTTGGCTGTCCACAGACAAGTAAAAGCAGGTAAGAATTCTGTCTGTTTGTTGTTGCCACTGGTAATTGCAGGTTTTTGTCAAAAGGCCAATCAAAGGCCTCTCCGTGTGCAGTATGTTATTTGGGATCAGGGAACCTGTTCAGTGCTGACCCCAAACCAAAAATAGAATATGTTTGTTTTTCTAAAGTGCTTGATTTAAAAACAAGCTGGAGTGGACTTTAGGCTTAACATGTTTGAAGAACAGTTCGATGTTTTGGAAAACATATTTGTCTGCCACAAGTCAGATCAGAGGGTCATCATACTGTATATTTTACTTAACCGTGTCCACTGTACGGACACGCAGTGGATTTTAAGATGCGTGCAGCTCAAATAAATAAATAAGCAACAACAACAACAAAAAAAAAATCTTAACTCGAGGTCCACTCACTAGCGTTTTCCACAGCTTTCAACCACATCACACTGTCTTCATCAGTGGGTCGCGTTTGCTCATTTGCAAACGAGATGTCATGTAAGACTGAAAAGGAAAGGGTTTGACTGGCTCTGTCAAAAAAAACAAAAAAAAATGTAAATCACCTTCCAGTATATATGTTCAAATCACACATCACATTGTCACTTAAAAATACAAAATTCTTATAAAAATTAAAGCAGTATGGCCCCCTTTTTTTTGCCTTACATTTGTCAAAGTATTTAATACTTTCTGTGGCTCAGGTGGTAGAGTGGTTGCCCAGTGATCGGAAGGTCGGTGGTTTGATCCGCGGTCCCTGCAGTCTAGCAAAATACTGAACCCCCAAATTGCACCCGATGCTGCGCCATCGGTGTGTGAGTGCATGTGTGTGAATAGTTACATGCACTTATTGGAAGTCGCTTTGGATAAAAGCGTCAGCTAAATGTAATGAAATAGACCAGTGCCTCTAGAGATAAATATATTATGGGATTGAATGTGTCAGCTCGATGTAATCTGTTGACAGGATCATACAATGACCATGACCATGACTTTGAACCTGTTTTTCTCTAACAGACTCAAACTGACAATACACTAGCACATTGCCTATTTTGAGACAAGTGATCATAATCACTTTTCAACCTCAGCCTGCAGGTAATCAGAGGCTCTTGGTTGTTTTGTTCCGTACATGATTGCAAACAATGACAAGAGCACATAGCTAAAAAAAAAAGCATATAATTTTAACACCATCTTACACTTACATTGTGAGCACCTGATTAGGGGAAGAGAAGTGGGTAATATAATTATAGTTATGACAGGGTAGTATGAACTGACTGAACCTCCTATACTTTAATATGCATGAGAAATCAAAGAGGGAGCTAAGAATAAAACATACAGCAAACCTCTGCTGCCCACGATGACAAAATGTATTTGATTACAGCAGTGCCCTTTCCAAAGCTAATTATAGTTATCCACTTTCTGGACTTGAATGATGTTTTTATGTTTGGTCACTGTAGAGTCGAGGCCAGAACCTAAAATCATCATCAAGGACATGAAAATATCAGAGGCTGTATGAGGTGGATTAAATATTTTTTATTGAACTTGCCCAAAGTGAAAATCATCCAAAAAGCTAATTTTAACCAGGCATCTGGTGACTTTAAATGAGTCAAATTAAAAGGTACAAATTATTATGTAACTAAATAATTCTAACTTATTTATATAACAACCCCCTCTTTGAATTAGCTTGGTCATTTTAAACAGTGAGTGTTGCGGTCTTTCTAACCTTGCCAATAAAAGCCACACATGCTTTGAATCTATGAGAATGATGTCATGCAAGTCTCAAATGTCTGAAATGATGAAATTTGATTTCGAAAGTTGAGAAGGGCTCAAACACGACTGACTGTATAACTGCACCATTGAAGAAAATCCACATTAACCGCATTTTAAGTTGATACAGCTCATATGGATAAAACAAACAGCTCTGTGAGGCTGGCACAGCGGTGCTAATATCGGCATGCTAACATGCTCACAATGAGAATGCTAACAAGCTGATTTTTTTTAGCAGATATAATCTTAACCATGTTCACCATCTTAGATTGGCATTTTAGCATGCTAACATTTGCTAATTATCACGTGCTAACATTTGCTAATTATCACTTAACACAAATTGGGTAGTTTTTCAGGCAAGTGGTATTAAACCAAAGTATTAGACAAATTAAAATTTTGACCTGATGGCGGCACTAGAAAAGTTCAAAACCACTTATGACAACCTCATAGTGGGAAAAGTCAGGTGATCACTAGTCACAAGGCTTCATCCTCTTGGAACCATGAAGTCTGTAACAAAGCTCATGGAAATCAAACCAAGAGTCATTTGGATATTTCAGTCTGGAACAAAGTGGTGGGTGCGGCTGACGTGGCTAAAAAGTAGAAGGCTGAACCAAGGTTTATACATTTACATAAATGTCTTATATTTCAATATATACAGTATGTTTCATTTCCTGTTAGTCACACTCCCACTCCTTTGTATTTTAGACTCTATTGCTTAGTGTGTTGGTGTTGAAATTAAAAAAAAGAAAATCTAGAGATCCAAAAAACACTGCAGTTCACACTGAGGCTAAGATAAGTAGGCCTAAGTTTATTCTATTCATGTCTTCTCCAACTAGCATTAAACCTTTATATAATCTCCAAAAACCTCTTCTTCATGGAGAAGGTCATTTTTCGAGGAGCCGTACTTCAAACTACCATTGGTGAACAATGTCAGGAATTACCTTAAATTTACATGCCATGCTTGTCATTTTCTTCTCCTTTCGTGTCTCTTCTTGACAGTAGCCTATTTCTCACTCTTTCTCTGTCAGAGGTCCAGGTCTTATCAGATACTTTTGAAGAATCTAAGACATCCTCCCATAAGAAACCCAAGAAGGTTTTACAGTCATCATTGTTCATATTTAGCCAAAGAAGCCAATATTTTTGTTTTGCAAACAGGGCTCTTTCTTCTACACTATGCTATGTTTTTGTTTTGCCACAATTGAAGGTATCACAAAGGTGGTTCCAGCTCTCAGTATTTGCAGCTCAGCTCACTGTGAGTTCAAACTTATAAATAAATATGAAGTCAGGTCATAATGTTCCATTCTTTATCCATCATCTTACTCCCTTTTTTTTCTCTCTCCTCTGCTTTCTGTGTCAGAGTCATGCTTTGGCCATTTGGCTGTGATTTAAATTTGAAAGAGGTTTGCAGAAATAATAAAAACTACAGTTTGGATATATGGTTTACACTGATGTACCTGGCGCTCCTCACTGCTCCCTGCTTTGCTCTGAACACTGCTGACTACATTCTCAAGGGTCACTGAGTTCATTACTGGCTAAATTAAGAATGCGAACTGATAAATTGAGTTTAGTGCGTTGAAGACAGTGACAATGACCGAAATGAACCATCTGTCATAACTTGCTGGAACAACACCAGGAAGCGAGCCAAATTAAAGTGACATCTGATTACGAGGCACCCCGAGTATGAAGGAAAACAAAAAGATTTTTCCATCTGCAGAGCGAGAAATACACTTGCCAGAAATTACAGATGGTGACAAAATTCAACAAGAAGCACAGATGGCTTTTTTTATCAAGTTGAGGACAAGTCTGCAATAAATAGCCCTCTGTTTAAATTTTAATAAGTGGAATACACGATTCAAGTTGCAATATGTTTTGTGAACCAAGTCGGACATATGTTGTTTCAAGAGTTTGAGAAATCAGTATAATTCCGGCTTGATAAAATTTCTGCCCTGTGAGGGGTTCCTGGTCTAAAGAACGTGGTTCACATGTGACCTTTGGTAGACACCATCATGCCGTACTCAGTTTAACATCAATGTGAACACAATCAGTGATTGTTTTTGGCAGTCTGGAAGAGTTTGTAAGTTTTGCACCATGTGGTGCACTCATCGTCTCAAAGCTGACCTTTGGCCTGACCCAGAGCAGGGGTTGTCACAGTTGACATGAGACAGGCTGTCTGATCTCTGACCAGACAGACAGAAGATGTGGAGACAGCTGATGATACAAACACACACACACACACACACATACTTTGACACACATACTACTGAGCTTGTATGAGCTTGAAACTCAACAGTCAACTATCTTACCCAGTACACATTTAAACCCCTGAAAACTTGTTTCCAATTCTTTCAAAGCACTTATATAAAATTAAATATTCATGAACTAAATAAGCAACTATTCAAATTATACAACAACAGAAAACATCCTTTGGTATTCTTCATGTAACACTCAAATAATCTGAATGTGGGCATGGTTTGACCAGATTTAATAGACAGCGGCCAAATAACACCACCTGTGGTCAGATTCTGATACAAATTTTGCAAATCCTGATTGGTCCACAGGCGTATGTGGCAACACATTTTTCTAACAGGTCCCAACCCACTTCTAACCAGTGAGAAAAGCAGAAAGAAAAACAGAAATACAGAAATCTCTAATGTGATGTAATCAAAACTGTTTTAGAAAATAGGTTTTCAGTGCCTTTAAGGTACTGTATCTATAAAAAAAAAAAAACAAATCAAAAAAAAAAAACATCTACAGTCCAGCCTCAAGATATGGCATGTCATTTTACCTGTATACCTTCATCTCTAAAGGTGCATTGGAATGTTTTGTCCTGAAATCTGATTTTATAAAAAATATTGGAAAAAGTTGGTTTGCTCCATCCTGTACCCTCACCCAGCTTCAATTAGAAAGAATTACATCCCAGGATGGCAGCGATGCTATCCATGTTTGGTCATGGTTGATCAGAGGTTTCTTAAGATCAACCTTGAAGGCCATTATTGTCAATCACAGCCTCAAGTTTTAGTTTCTAATCAAATAAAAAGGCAGTTATGTAACTGTAACTGCATGCATATGGGTCAAGAGGAACCCCTAACATAAATTTCTGGACTAATAAATTAGGGAAGTAAGACTTCTCAAGGTATTTGTAAATTACATTTATCCATTAGGAATGTGCTCCTTTGAGACTGAGATATGGAGACACATGTGTGTGTTGGCTTGACCTGAGCACTGACATCATATAAATGAACAGTCTATAAATGGAACCTCATTAGTGGGCTGTTATAATAGAGACAGGGCATCTCAAGGACCCAGGGGGCTTTAAATACTGCCAGTGATGCAAGAGTAAGAGACATTTTATTGGCTCTTCCACAAAAGAGTTCATGTCTGAGTTCTTGCCTCGTGTCACCTTTGAAAACGTTATGTAGGAGTGTCATTGCTGTAGATTGCAAGGCTAATTTTGGAGAAAAACAAAAGTCATGCAATCTGATTATTTCTTAATACGAAAACACAGATTTTACTTGTCACCAGAGTCTCCATTGCCAATATTTATTGATGGCTCACCTGCTGACTTTGTATTTTGCAGGATTCTTTTACAATAAATGACCTCTGCTGAAAAACAGCCAATCTGGCTACAAGTCGAATGGTACAATGAATTTCACTTGATTTCACAAATTTTTCTTTTGTAAGTTGTTTTAAGTAATAACTTATTTTTTTGCTCACTTGGGGACATCAGGAAAAAGCTTTAAACATAACACACATTGTAAACTTTTAAGGTAACAAGGTTAAGTCGTCAGCAAACAGTTTAGCATATTTACACTTTCAACTGATAAGGAATAACATTACTATTCATTTGGAGTCATGGTACTATTCACCTAATAGATGGAAATACCATCTTCACTCTCCTTTTAGCTCTGTTTTGTTCTCCATCAGATCAGAAAAATATCTGACTCTTTAGCTGCTAAATGCTCCACTTCACCAGCTAGTCGTTAACTTTGTCTGTTGTTTGGCGCTAGGTAGCATACAGTTGTTTTAGTGGTCAGAGCTTTTTTACTGAACACAGCTGTGTCCAATAAAGAGGTTGATGAGAGCGCTGAGCATGAAACAAAAGAGTAAAGTTGCAAAAATCCAAAACAATGATCTGAAAGAGTCATAAAGTCAGCAAACCGATTCAGTAATGTCAGCTGCGTGGCTAATAGCTAACGTTAGGCACCATAAGCTACATGTTCATACAAGCAACTCTACCTTTGTTACCTTATTGTATACTTTACATTATTCAAAATGATTTGAACAATGTTAAAATGCAGATAAATCAGTAATTTTGTTAAAGGTAACAATGTGTTTAGTTTGGTCACCTGAGAGAGTTGGCGAATGCGAATAAATGTTAGATGAATAAAATTTTAAAACATTACCCCATTCATGAACATTTCTAAATGAGTCAAGTCAGATAGATTTTCATCGTCAGTGGTGATTTTAAAACAATTAAGACAGCAACTCTCTCTCCCACACGACTTCACTTCATCTATGTCGTATGTTTATTGTTTTAATTGAGGGACCCCTAGTGGCAGACATTACATACTATGTGTTTAAGTATAAATCTTAGCTACTTGTTGGACTACTTTACTAGAACATTTCCAGTTTTTCTTATACCTTGCAGGACATTCACTTCTGAAGGAGTGTTTTTATAGTGCGGTTTTTCTAGGATGGAAGGATCTGAATAGGCCTATCTCTTTTACCACTGAGTAGGCCTAAGCATAAAGTTGCCGTCTAAACTATACCTGCCTTTTTAATTTTGTTTTGACCTTTTATGATAAAGGTGAGTAGGTTATTTCAATGTGTACCTGCCACAGAAATCACAGTTTTCTTTATGGCACTACGACTAGGACTGTGCGCGTACTTGTGCCTTATTTATCCAGCTTTTTCTTTCTCTACCACCTTTGTGGCTCCTTACAGCCTATGTAATGTTTGTCTCTTCAGTATATTCGCCTGTCCATCCACACTTACTGAGAGCTGTATATTCAGCTCTTTGAAGCCACTGTTCTTATGTGAAGAGCCTTTTTTCGTTTTCCATATTCATCATCCTCTGTGTAATCTGCACTCAGGATCCTCTTGTGCAGCTTGGTTTTGTCTCCTTTGTCCTGAATGTAGCATGACAAACATTTGAAGATAGATGAAGCCACATAGAAACTAAACAGAACCACTTAATTAATATCAATTTATAGGCAGGTGCAGGACATTTTACAGTTGTAGCTGTGGCCTGTGAAAGAAAAACATGAATTTTTTGCTGTACCTGCCTTTTGTTTCATTCCTCTTCAAAATTTGTCTCATGATCGCTGCTATTTTGAGTGTGTTCGCCTCCTTGCTCTCCTTTCTGAGTATTACCTTTATGTTGTCCTCTATCCTCTTCAGTGTCTCTCACATCAAAAGAAAATGTGAAAGTTTCCACTCTGATCTTATCACTTTCCTCCCCCCGGCCCTCTACACTCTCCCTCCGCCTGTCCTCTCTCTCGTGAATGAAGTCAGTGACTGAGATTGAGAATGTGACTCTGTATCCTGTTACAAAACACTGCAGCACTTGTTATTCATTGTGCTGCCCTACTTTCTCCAATACCTGTACATGTATACACACACCTACACTGAATGGATTGATACCCAAATCGTTTGTTTATAATAGTCCAAAGTGAGTGATTCACACTTTGAACAGATTTTAGAATTAGGTAATGAATATATCTGCCTTTACGCTTTGCAGCAGCAATTCATCCTGCTGGTCTGGGCGGATTACATCAAATAGCAGGATTCTGATATTGACAACTGAATTTCAGAGGTCCATTTTCCATGTTAGCTGCTTCACATATAATTTACTGCCCAAGGTGGATTACCTCCAGCAGTCCTGATTGCTCCCACATCAAGCAACTCCAGAGCTGTAGAGCCAATGTACTGATTTGCACTTTCCTGCTCACTGTACTCACAGTATGGACAAATAATGAATGTGCACCTAATCCTGAATTGACCTTGATGTCGGTTACTGTTGCATTCAGGATGAAGATTTGATTTATGTACAGAAAGCGCGAGGGTTTCATTACATACTCTAATTTTATGTATATATTCTACTTATCGTAGTTGTTCCATTTTTTCATAGTGCTTTTTTTAGGCAGTGAACACACAGAGTACAGCATCAATAATAAAAAACAGATTGTAACTCAAGATATAAGGAAAATAAGAGAGACAGAACTATGACATCACCTCAACAAACGAAGATGGAGCTTATGTGTGTTTGTGTGGGTGCAGCTGTCTAAATTTATTCCTCTTAAAAACTAATTCAGGGACACGTGTGCAAATGTTACGCACATGCAAACCTTGCTGAGACAGGTCTATGTAATTATCAGTCCAGTCCTGCAGTGTAATGCTTTTGTCAAATAGTATACCTGTTCTGTTCTGTTGTTTCCTCAATCCTTTTGGGGACTGTGTCAGTCCTTTTTATGTCTTTGCATGCATCAGAAATGGAAGTCACTCAAGCACTGACACTCTAATTGTGTGAAATTACATAATTGACCTACAGGTATGACGGACGTGGAGAGCAGGGGCTGTTTCTTCCTTTATATTCCTCATTGTCAGGCAGTGGTTTGCATGCACAGCAAAAGCGCTACTGTATTTTCTGTCCTGCTCTTTCGCCCTACTAGAACTGAAAGAAATGTGAACAGAAATTTCAAACTCAGTGTACCCTTTGATGTAGTGAACTATAAATATTCTTTCAGCCATGGGAAGATGTAAAAACAAATCCATTTTAAGTGTACAATCCACATTCGTTCATCAAATCTGGGGATTTCCAAAGATTGCCCCTTTAATTTTTAAATATAACACAACAGCAAGCTGCACTATTTTCTGTCTGCATATCTGTGAGTATTAGCGTGATGCAATTTATCGTTTTGTTTTCATACACGCTGCTAAAAATAGACATCAAATAACCTTAATGGACGAGTCCTCCTCCTGTGACGCTGGGAGCTACAAATCCAGCTGTGTACAGTCACGAACTCACATACTCACACACACGTGAATTTGCACTTTTGTTTGTGCATCATTTCCAATCATAACGCTTTGCTGATGATGCCAGTGTTGAGGATTATACTAAACCAAACGTGAGCTCTAATCTGGATGCGTTTTCGACAGTTTCTATCTCTTTTTTGAGGCTCGAGTGGGAATAGAGCTCTATGGTGACCTAGATGCTTTATGCCAGGCTTCCAGTTCTGGTATTACTCGTGAATGAATGAGATTAAGAGTGTTTTTAGATTTGACTAAAGACTCCTCAGTGTCTCTTTGTCTATGCTTATCCATTTAGCTCCTCCTTGCACCTAATTTTCCTCCAGGTCAGGGAGTGAAAGTTCATTTATGTTAATCTAATCAAAAATAAGCATTTATACCTTTTCCCAAAAGACTTTCCATCTGAACACATCTTTAGTGTTGGCTAAAACCTGACAAAAATGTCCATAGGTTGTTTTCATACCAGATAAACATCCAGCACTTGATTTAAAATAGACAGAGCATATGACTGAAAGAGAGCACATATGGCTAAAACTCATCTAAAATCAGAGAAAACATGGGCATGCTGAGTTATGCACCATGACAAGAAACAAATGGCTTTATGTTCTGCCTTCCCTATGTCTCATTCCTCCTCAGAGGGAAGAGTCGGGATTGACGTCATTCTGTTTGCTATTTGGTCACGCTCTCTTCAAGCAGTTGGCAAGGAATTAATATACAGTGAAACTTTTTACCTTCCCCCAGGGGTCAAATCCCCCTTTTAACAGCTGCTTAAGCCAGTTAGTCACAGTGTGACGTACAGCATGTGTCATAAACTGATAGAGTTATGGGCATGAGCTTGGTATAGTTATTGAAACTTGGTGCTTTATTGTGTGTTGCTGAACTCAGCAAAACTCAAAAACAAAACACGCTTTACCTCATTCACATTCAATAATTTCTAGTTCTTGCAAGTCTGTCAGTGACTTTTATGCTGTCATGAATCCGTTTACATTATGCCACCTACTCATCCACACCACCCATCCACTCATCCTTTCTTTGTAAGAGGGAGCTGGTCATGATGATCTCCATCATAACATCAGCTCAACCAGAAAAAAATCCCATTGGTCCACTGATGATTAAAACATATATGGAGAGTTGTCCGGAAACAACAGCTACGCGTGCCAGCTGATTGCTCAGTGTTTACACCAGGCATTGATTAATTGTTTCCTGTTTCCTGACTCAATACCTGCTCTTCATTATGCTTTTTAAAAAAAAAGAAGCTTGGAACTGCAACAGTGCCTGTCTCTACTTTTTAAAAAAAAGAAAAAAGAATTGATTACATAATTATTAGTTTTCCTAATTTACAGGATCATTTGGCACAAGCCCCAACACCCTCTCTTTAACATTTAACATTTGAGTTTAAGGGTGAGTGAGTGTACTTTGACGAGTATCATTCCAGTTTTCTTAAGTAAAAACAAGTTTCTGAAGCTCAAGTATTCATAGGATTGGCCTATGAAGACCTATAGAATAATTTTTTTCAGGTTAGTCCCACCCACTTCCGGCTTAAACCCCTTTCCCATTCTGAGTATTGATATGGATACAGATAATAATTAGTCCACTGCAGATAATGGTGCATACTCATATTTGAGTTTCTATAGGTGAGATGACGAACTTGAAGAGGACGAAGGACTTTAAGGGGCAGCAACAAAGATATACTGTACTTTAGGGGGTAAAGTTAAATAATTTAATATTTCAGGAATAACTCAGGAATGAATGTTACGTAGTTAAGGCTGTTAAGTTATTTTAGGTTTATGCAAGGGGGAGGTGGCCTTCCTGGTAGAACCTCTATAATTTCATTAGTTATTTTTAGTCTCAGACAGTTCAGCAGATTGCGTTTTATTGTGCTGACAAGATGAATGAGGAGTAAGAGGAGATTGCCTGTTATAATATTATTCCAGGCTATTGGCATTTTGAGGGGAATAAAGGATAATACCTAAAAGCTTTAACTGGAAAGCCACATTCAAATTAACAGGTTGTGTAACTGAAATTAAATTAAAAACAGTCAAAAGCCGCCCCATCTCCGTCAGCACTGAAACTGCAGCCAAGCTTTCTGAAGGAAAGAAAAAAGGATATTAGAGAATAGAAGAGAATGGAGAATGGAATTTGGAAGTCTGTCTCATATATCAGACATCACCTTTCTTAGACTCCATAAAGTTTTTGTGCCAGTAAATATCTCATCCCTTCATTTCACAAATGTTTGCCAAAGCTCCCCATAATCCCCTCTTGATACTGCAGACACATGCCACTGCATGCCACAGTCATGAATGAAATAGAAATTGGCCATATTGGATATATTCAATGCATCTGATTCTACCCCCTCCGAATAAAATTCTTTCAAGAATGTAAAATATAAAATTAGATTTAAATATAAGGAGTAAAATATCCCCTGATCCAACAACAAATAATGCCGCCATGCTGCTTCTCTCTTATAGAAGCTGTGACCATTGTGATCTGTTGACTTATGTTGCACCCAAGTTGTCAAGCCAGGAGGGAGTAGAATGAAGTATTGTGCTGCCAGTCCGTGTTTCCTGTTTTCTAATTTTACATCAGAGAAAAGGAGATGCGGAGTTTCCTGACTGCGTCCTGACGGATCAAGCCCTGGTTGCTAAGAGACTAATGGAAAGTCAGGGGCTGAAGGAATGACAGGAGTGAGTCACTGACCAGGGAAAACTGAGTGTGTGAGTGAGAGAGAGAAAATGAAATGCAAAATAATCTGCCTCTACATCACTGTGGAAAAATAATAAGCATAACCATTACTCATTTTTCTTTGTTATTTCATGCCAACATCTGTTTGCATCTGTGTGCATGCTCAGAATATTGCTCCATTAATGCTCATCCCCAGATCATCTTTTACTAGCTGTTTATGATTGACACCCATTTTATTGATCACTCCTCCACTGCAGAATTAGCAAGAGGAATTTGAATTCCAAACACGACTCAGAATCGTTCTTATCCACTTTGTCCTTCCAATAATTAGATACCCTGAAACATGACACTCTACTGATGAAAGAGCCCAGCAACAGTTATTTTTTACTCATAGTATGGCTTATAAGCCCCTCATGAACTTTAATGAGTTTATTCTACCTCCTTCTAGTAACACAAAGCTTGTGTGATTGCGTATCCACATCTGTGTCACAGAGCAGAGAAATGAGAGGGATGAGTAGCAGCATTTATTATGCATCACTTGGCCCTCCAGGTGCCTATTAATGCCCTATTGACGCCACGATGAGGCTGGATTTGTGCCTGGATTAAATACTTTATGAGGAGAAAAAAAAAGCACTAAACACCCAACAATGCCTTGAAAAGTTAGGTTTCTAACCTGCACTTTATAAAACATTGTCACATAAATTAAAAGTAAGATTCCAGCCGTTGGTCAAAATTACCATTTTATCCCTTATTTTGGCTCCAGTAATGATAACTCAAATAAACGACTGACATAAAATTCATCAACAACAATTTTTCTTTTTTTTTTTTCAAAGACTGGAAACGGGAAACAGTTAGCCTATCCAAAGGTTTAAAGAACTGCCGACAATTTTCTATAAAGCTCTTTAATTAATGTGTTACATCTCCTTTGTTGTTTGTTGTGGTTTTTACAGGGAGTTACATGCTTGAATTATACGTGCTGGAACTACTTTTTGGCCGGGCCCAGTGACTTCCTGGAGTTACCTGGCCATCTCACAGTGAAGATTCCAAGAAAATAACCACCATGTACAGTCCTACAGACTTTTATTTATTTATACTTTTATCAGACATGATATGAAATCCAATTTGGGTCCAGTGCACTTCTATATCATATAATGTATAATGTAAGCTCCACTGTACTTTCAAAATACTTACTTTACATGATGATGGCATTTAACTTTAAAAGTAATAGAATACATTTCTGTCATTGAGCTGTTCAACTGCACAGACTTTGTAAAAAGCAGAATCCATTTACGTAAATGTACTGTATGCTCTACAGTATATTGTTTCTTCTTCTTGTTATTGTTAGTCCCCATGATTGATTACTCACTCTGTGTTAAAGGAAAAAATTATTAATTAATCTCGTCTGTGTCACAGGCATTGCACATCACTACTTCCTTTTTCACCTTACTGTAAGCCTGATGAACCTTTGCTCAAGTGTTTATTTCTGTCTGCCCAGAGTGGATGAATTTAGGTCCCACATTCAAAACCTGGCAGTACAAGCTGACATTAACCGCTGTGGTATTAGGTAACACGTCTGTGGGCGAGGGGAGGACATGTGTTCCTGTTGGGTTTAGCATGATTAAGTGAATCTGCGATGAGGTCTCTCCTTGACATTTGCAATGAAAGACAGAGAGAGGCTGAATGTTACAGAGCTGCTTTTGTTAGACAGCCATTTATGTATATTTACATCAGTACCACAGATTTGCTAATGTGAAATGAAACAAGATAATTATTTTTCAAATAGCCTTGGAAACACACATTTGTAAGAATAGACACACATGCACAAACAAGATTAAAATTGTTATTATTGCTAAAAGCATCCCAGAAAATGTGTTGAAACCACCGCCTCTTATACAATGTGAAGGAGCTCTGACAGCTTGATTTATGTGTATATATGCACAGGCTCATAATAAGGCATTTCAGTATACAAGCAAGCACTGTGTTATTTGCAAAATAGCTTCACTGTGCATTTACAAGAGAGGCCACTGAAAGAACGTTCTATTCAGGGGGCTCTAACGTCAAATAGAGTCATGATGCCACAGATTTTAGTGACTTTAATGTAAGGAGGATTGTTGTTTTGTTGGTGAATTTGATGCTTCATATCAGCTGATGCCAAACTTAGTTCACAATGAAGGTGCTTTCAACTGATGGTCAAATGGCGCACTTGATCTTTGGTTGCTGCCAGATTGCAAATGCTTTTATACAGTCCACAATTTAACTTGTACTTCGAGGAATCAATAGCGCTCCTGCTGTTAGCTGCTATGAGACTCACAGAAAAGACAGCGGGAGACCTGAAACAACTGTGAAGATTTACAGTGTAAACCTGCAATTTTTCAAACCACAGGGACACAGCATCTGAGACAGGAATAGATCCAAAGGAAGTGAAAGCAGTCACACAGTGGAAAAAAGTAATTTGTCATCACTGCAGTTTTTACGAGCCAAGTTATTCTGCCAGTGTCCAACCACCAACCAAATAAAGATTTTAAAGTCCCTTTTAAACAGGGAAGAGATGCTTATTAAAGACAAGAACAACCTCACAGAAACTGCTTTGGAGACCAAAACTGCACAGCTGGGTTTTTTTTCTTCCAAAAAATCATCCACCATCTCACACTTCCACATGTGTGTTTGCTTCTGGTGACGTAACCAAAGTGAGTACAAAGTATTTAGATTTCAGCCTAAAGGAGCAGTAATCAACAAAGGATACACAAAGGCAGTGAAAAATAAACAAGTCTGAAAAGCTGTACCCCATTACCAGCTGGAATTTCGGACTTTCTCGTGAATAAATTCCAGGATTGCCGGACACCAATCCTTCCACATAAGTGCGATAATAACAAAACTGAATGGGACTGGCTACAGATAGCTTGCAGGCCTCACTGCTTTTGCATTTGCATTTACAGTTGCAACACCCTGAAAGACACTTCTTGTCCTGTAACCATACAGGAAAAGATACTTACATTTGTAAATACAGCCTTGTGTCATCAGGTAAGAGTTAGTGGGTCATAAGGTGTTTACCAGATTAGTGGAAAAAAGTACATGTATGCATTCCCAACACACCTGGATGAAGAGTCCTGCAGCATGTACACAGAAAACGTGACTTTTCTTCTTGCATGCATTTCTGTCGCTAAGGTTATTGATGCATTTATGGCTCTAAGCTTTGTTTTGTGAGCGACAATATCCAGTATCTCCAAAAGTATCTGCAGGGTAGGGATAAACCCATCACTGTGGAATATCTCTAGCTTTTCTTCTGGAGCAAGAAAAGCAAAGCAAAGCAGCTGCTTTTGTTGCTGGATGAGGCTTCCAGTTATGGGATGACTCAAAGCAGATACTGCAGCTCGTATTTGGCTCATCTTGCAATCATGCTGCACTGACAACTTTAAAGCATAGTTGTGCTGTTATCAAGATATGTAAACAAGATATCAAATATTTTTTATAGTCTGTTTTTGCTGTCTTGTGCTCTGTGATGTGGCCAGCCCACTGCTCATAGTTTGTATAACTGCATGAAACATTTTATTTATACTCAAAGGGGACTTGTGAAAATAACTACAGCTACACTGAAGATTTCAGCTTTATAAAGTGTTTAATTAATGTTTTAAAATCAATTTGGGATCTTGGGGCTTCCGGAGACCTGGATTACACAGTACGAGCTGCATGAAGCCATTTTATATCTTTTTATAGTTGTTTTTTTTACGTTTTGAAGCAAGTTCTCAGCTGCAACACTGTTTAGCTGCAAAGCTCCAGAAATGTTTTGTGGACTAAATAACTTCACCTGACTTTACATCGGTATGTTAGTAGGTAATGGGTTTTTTGTTTTGTTTTTTGGTGGGGGGGGGGGTACATTGTTCCTTTATTCATGGAATGCCTACATTAGAAAAGGTGTACAGCACTAATTTATTCAATATAAACATGGAGGAGTAGGTTGTATTGTGTCCTATCCTGACCTCACATTCTAATGTTCTGATTTACTTTACACTGCCCTTCCTATTTTTACATCAAGTAGTCAATCCATTTTTATCAGGCAGCCTGTAAATGCACCATTAAAGAATTAGTGGTCTGCTATCACAGGATGTGGCCAAAAGCCAACAGTGGCCAGCTGTTGATGTGTCAGCCTCTGATCCTATACGACAGCGCCACTCCTCAACCAAAACCCCACCCTACCCAGAGTGATGAGACAAACAGGAAGGGGAAACAAGTCATTCACATGTCAGACGGTAACCTGCCTCAACACATCTATTACTGCTCCCGTCCAGAGGTTAGACCGCTCCTTTGTCTGTTTGGCTCTTAGCCGACACGTAGTTGCCACATGGAAATATTTCTAACATGTTTAAACACCATTACAAACATAAAGGTTTACTTGAAGTATTGTTGCTGTGAGTGTGTTTTGGAGTCAGCACTCAGAAATTACTTCATGCAGCTGTAAGTTGTGGCCAAGCTCTGACTACGTTTTTCCATCCTAATGCCTCACACACATGGTGTAAGTCAATAATGGATTTTCAATAAGTCCTTCAAGGGTATATTCTTCTGTAAAAAGTATTGATGCTGTTCAATAAGAGCACATTAGCAGATCTAAACAAAAAGGTAGATCTAATGTTGTGTACCTGGGGCATTTAAATGTAAATGTTGTGATATGTGACTGAACATAATACATAGCAATTACTTATGGAGAGAAGAAAATCACATAGAAAAAAATTAGCAGCAAGTGGTAACATTATTCAAGCTCAAGTTCATGTGTCCTCTTTATTCCCTTTCTGTTCCCCCTGGCACTTTTCACCTTTCTTTTATATCGAAGTGTATTATATCTGTTTTCTAGCCTGTTTCCACCAAAACCAGTCAAGATGGAGACAAAGATAACAAACACTGAAGCCTATTCATCTCGAATCATGCCTAACTTTAATGGATCATGAGATATGGGATACGAAATTAATCTGCAGATGCTCGTGAAGATGAGACCAAGATCAGATCAGACCTTTTATGGGTGTCAGTTTTTGAGCCATGACAAAGGCCAAAATGTGACCTAGAATAAACTAGGAAAGCCTTGTTTTAAGCCTGGTGGACTGCCACAGATGCCATTTTACTATGTCCTAATACATATCGGAAAAATGGTGAATACTGCTGAAAAGATGAAAGTCTCAGCTTTACAATAAAAAAAGTTATTACTATTTATTTGAATTCACAAAACAACCCGCTCCTAGTGTACCCAAATTTGGCACAGATTGATCCAACATGAATAGGTAATTGATAAATATGTCTGTACCTTTAAAAAGGTACCAAGTGTCCTTTAGCAGAAACAAGATTCAAAACTAAAGCAGTTGTTGATGAGTTGCGGCCCCTACCAGCCTTTTGAGAGTAGCGAGGAGTAAGCAGTCAATGGCAGTATGAAACAGAGCAGTCAATCAAATAGGTTTTTAAAATGTTGTTAATCACCACAATCATGACATGTCCTTGAGCATACAGTCATAAATGTGCACAACCGATATTGTTTACACCTAGTGGAGATATAAACCCGCTGTACACTACCTGCTCGGCACCAAACAGTGGACAAAGTTGCCACCTAGCCGGGGAACAATTAGCATCTTAAGAGTCAGATACAGTATTTCCCTCAGGAAATGGTGGAGACCAAAAGCAGAGCTAAAAGGAGAGTTAGCATTGGACTTGATGATGTGATCATCAACACACTAAATGATATTCTAATGTAATGTTAGGCCACTACTTGCTCACAAGTACAGTATATTAATTTGAAAGGTGATATGTCATTACATTCACAGCTTGTCTATGCTGTCTCCAAGTGGACCATTATTATTAGTAGTAGTATTGTTAGTAGTAGTAGTAGTAGCATTAATAATAATAACAATAATAATAATAATAATAATAATAATAATGTGCCACATAAATGTAGTGTACTACTGGAAGCCCAGCTTTCTTTTTCTGCTTCATGCATGAACTTGCAGACTTGGCTGAGAGACACTCAGTTTGACTCACTGCCAAGATAGAAACCACTGAAAACCCCTTAAGCTCATCCAATGCCATCAGTTACCACATTCTTGGTCATGCAATATAAACTCAGATTATATAAACACAGATTTGTGCTTGCTGCCCAAATATCTCTCTTGCTGCAACAGACCTTTTTGTGTTTGTGGGTGAGATGTTTGCCAAATGTATCGCACATGCATTTTGTTTGTATCTCCTGAATATAGAAGTAATGATTATGCTGTTATACTTTCCAGCAGCCAAGCCCAAAGATTTTGTTATGTTTTTAAAGCTGTTATTTTTGGTTACCAGTAAGGTGGAACAAAATTATCCCTTGGGTGCAGCTCAGAGTCTTAAAGAAGAACATTGTATTATTATCATTGTAATTACAAACAGGCAGGTGTTGAAGTAACGGATGTATGAATGTACTCACGTTACTGTAATCAAGTCTTTTTTGTGTACTTGTACTTTGAGTATTTTTTTTAAATCGTTAATTGTACTTTTACTTATGTACTTTTTATAACAAGTATTGTATTTCACTACATTTCACGGTGAATAAGGTTAAAAACAATAATGCCCTTAAATTAAGGATGATGTTGTTATAGGTTAAGGTTAGCATTATTGTACCTCGGCAGAGTAGAAAAAAAGGCTGCATGTACCTCAATCACTGATTTAATACACCCTGATGTTACGTGATTAACAGGTGACGCCGGCTTGGCAAAATGCTAAAAGCTCAAATGCTCAAGGTGGATCCTCAGCTGTGATTTCTAAATTTGTTACATTGCTTATGAACTTCTATCTTCAGTGAAGTGTGAGGACTTTCTGCTCTTTCTCTTTCTGTCAAAGCTGTGACAGCAGAGCCTCTAAATGGACTGGTTATAGTGGGACAGAGAGGCTAAATGGACTGGTTA